>VCJC01002063.1:28574-41129 GCA_024140195.1 Backusella luteola | reverse complement strand
AAAAAAAAAAAAAAAAAAAAAAAAAAAAAAAAAGTATAGAAAATAAGCTTTGATCGACAAATTTCGTATATTCACTCTTTCCTAACACTGGTTCTTGTTATTGGGGGATGGGGGTAGTTTATTTCAAAAGAAAAAACATGTTTTATCTTAATAAAGATAAACTTGTATAAAATAAAAAAAAGAAATACAAAATATCCACAATGCGATGATAATAGGTAATCGAAAAACGACCATGCGAAGTGAAGAGCATGGTTCTAAAAAAGGTTACAAAAAACCTTAATTCCAAATAAAGAAGATGATTCAAGATTGATGAGCAGTGAAAGGAAGAAGATGAGGCGAGTATGCTAACGCAAAAAAGAAAAGATTATCTTTACACAACTATTTCTTTTTTTGTATCCTTTCTCCTTATCCCATGAATTATATTGGTAAAAGTAGGCAGTAAAATGAATAAATAAAGGTCTTTAATAAATAAATAAAAAAACATTCAAAAATGCATGAATATAAGCACATATGTCATTATAACTAAAAAAAATTGACACTGTTTATGTATATGAGATAGTATCCTCTATAAAAAAAACACCAAGAGCTTAATATAGACATTTTTATTATAAGCAGTATAAATTTTTATTAAAAGTGTAATGATGATGCCATCATACAACTACCAAAACAAGATATAAAGTGGTTGAGGTTAATGGCAATGGTGTCATTGAAATATACAAATCGTCATATCAATTAGCAGCGTAAAGTCAATACATGTATACAAAACTATTCTACTTGATTATTTTTATTTTTATCTTCTTTGACTTTGTTTTTAAAGAATAAAGTAGAATAGATCGATTCGCATGTTCTATAAATATATAAAAAAGCCATTGCTGCCTATTTCATCAGTATGCTGAAACTTTTAATTGGTAAAAAAGGAACAAATACCTAGAAGAAAAATAAAGAGCCATCGGAGGAGGATTCATCCAATGAAATGGTAATATTTGTTCTTTTTTTATCAAGTATTTGAAGTATTGAATTTTTCCTAAACGTGGGTTTTTAAATAGATTAACTTACTAAGTATACTAATTGATTCAAAACGAGCTAGAAAAGAAGTGTAAAGAGAGAAATAGAGAAATAGAGAGAGGAAAAAGAATGTTACTTTTAGATCCGTTGTTGTTTTTTTAATAATGTAATTCAATTGATGTGTCACTATATCTTTTTTTCCGGATGGATTGGTTCAGAAAAAAAAGAGGAATCAAGTCCAACACGAGGTTCATGCAGGGAGAAAATATATTTGTATATTTTTATTCAAAAAAAAGGAGAAGCCTGTGTTTGTTAAAGCATATAACTTATTTTTTTCTATGTGGCGTATTTTTTTACTGTTTCTTGTGTATTTATTTTTATCTCAGTTGTGATTTGAGCTGATTGATGGGAGAGATATTAAATAATAATTCTCGGATTCCTTACTTTTAAAAGTACTAACAGATTTTCACTTCTGCATATAGAAATACCCTGTCCCCTCGCTTAATAGAATGAGACAGAGAGAAGGGCTCTTATGACTTAATGAAAAGAAAAAAAAGTTGGTCAATATATTACAATTCTATGCGGTCATCCTTTTTTATTACCATATATAAAATAAGGACAGAAACAGAAAGTCAAAGAGAGTGTGAAAGATTATTCGCACGCGCGTCTGTGAATTGACATATATAAATAAACAAAAAAAAATCACAATACAAAAGAGCGGTTTTCTTACTTTCTCGATTCAAACATTTCTCTTTCTAACTTTACTTTTATTTTTATTTTTTTTAACCTTCACATAAAGACATTATTAATGGATAACACAAACATGGCACCCGAAAGTTTCCCAAAACGTATCAGATCTGTTTCTGCAAAGTTTTTCTCCATGCCTGCACTAGCTGCACACACCAAACGAAATTCATTCACTACAACTACGACATCACCATCAGCAGATTATAAATTAAATCCATCCAAATGGCTACGTAGACGCCATCGTTCAGCCTCGTCTGCATCATCCACATTTTCAGTTGTATTCGAATCAAGTTATCCAGCAAACGCGCCCCCTCAATTACTAAATGATGGGTTAGAATCCGAAGATGACAGGCTAGCATCGCTCAATACATTATCAAGTGAGATGGAGGAGCTTTACAAAAATGCAAAAGAAGAGGTAAAATAAGATTTAATTAAGCAAAAGAAAAATGACGCATGATTCTGATTCTCTTTTTGTAGATTAGTTTTGCAATTGAATCACAAGGATCGATATACTACGAAGGGGACATTACATCCTCCCAAACTGCGATTGAAAACTGCGAGTCAAAATACATTGCTGTCATTAAACTACTAGGAAAAACTGCCAATTCTGTCAAATTTAAATTTCGATGGGAATTGGATTTATATCAACTCCGTCTTCAATTTGATGCGCTACCAAAGACTACTGTTTTTCACAACTATCTGAGACAAGATTAACGTTTACAATACCATCAAAGCCTTTTTATAAAAAACCTGAAAAAAAAATACTCATATAATGTTATCCCCCCCCTCCATCCCTCCCAAAAAATTGTATATTTGATCATTTTCTTTTTTTTTACCTGCTCATTTATAAATGTATAAAAACCTTGTATCATTTTTCTTAAAGACTAATAATAACCATAAATAAATTTTGTCACATAAAGTAACAAATGGTCATAAAAACCCGCTTACACACTAAAGGTCAAAAATAATAACAAAAAAAAATATATAAATAAATGGTAATTTTATGCTGTTATTGTATTGGTGCTTTTGTTTGGTAATTATAAATTAATGAAGTTGGTTTTATTTTTTTTTTGCTTAAATAAAAGAAGGATTCTCAAAATAATGAAAATGATATATATTTGGTGATATTTGAAAAAGATAAAAGTATCATTCGTCCACATGGGATATTAAGATTATATTATGACTTCATACTACTTCGTAGCTTTTTGATAAGCACCTCAGTACGTGATGTATTTGTTAAACACAACATGTCATAGAAATAAAGGTTCTTTGATTGTTTTGTTTACGATCTCTCTCTCTCGCGTCATACATAATGATAGAGATTATATGTTTCTCTCTCCTTGTATCAAGCGCAAAGGAGATCAAATAAGGAGGTATAACAATAAACCATTGGATGATATTATTTTCTTTCTCAATGCTTCAAGTCTTGACCTTGGAATGAATGAAAACACGTGGAATTTTAGGTACTCGTTTGTTTTATTTCTAATATTAAAATATAAAATAACATCCTATCGAGACTATTGCCGCAGCAATAAAAAAAAAAGGTCTTTACTGTTTTAAATGACAAATCAATCCACATATAAACCCGTAAAGGTAATGGGTTTTTCTTGTTTATAAAGAAAAAAAAGGTACAAATCAAAAAGAAAGGAACAATCTCTTAACCAACGTGAAAAAAAAAGTGTTTGATTTTCTATTATTAAAGCACATCATATTTATACGCTTATTATTCGAGAAAAAAAACAATCTTCATTGTGATAAAATGGAATCACGAAAAGGTTACCAAATATAGAATATGGGAAAAAGAAATTATCTTATGCGTTGATGAGAGAGAGAGAGTCAAAGCCTCTAATGACATGAATCCTGAAACACAGACGTTTGATTAACAAGTATCCTTTATCGTGTGTGTGTGCGCGTGTGCGTAGTACAAAAAGTAAATAGAAATGTCTGGTTGAAATGAAAATAACGCAAACTTTGAAAAAAAAAGCTTAAATTCTTTCAGCTCCCTTATGGGGCGAGTTGATAGACTGTGATTGGTTCCAGCTTCAAAGAGTGATTATACTCCAACACCTTATATATTTCGACAGAAGGATACATTTGAACACAAGTAAATAAATAAACATAAAATGCATAATTATATATGCATCTAATATCATGCACTGAAAATCACGTTCTTCTCTTTATTTCTCTTCTTCTTTATCATAAAAGTCATACGTAGCGTTCAAGCGGGAATTCAAATGCTCACCAGCTGTCAAGACAGGTCCCTCCTTATCATAGGTTTGGTCGACAAACTTGGAAGGTGCAGGTACCAAGGGAACTTTATCATCAGGATGGACAAAGTAAGGCATGGAATAACGATCAAGATGGTTATGCTCGGGCAAGAAAGTGACTCGATGCTTTGTAGACTTGAAAAGGCCATTTGTCCACAACTCCATTTGATCACCTACATTGACTATAATGGCATTGGGAATAAGAGGTGCGGAGATCCATTCGGTGCGACTGGCTTGTACTTCAAGACCAGGTACATCCTTTTGAAACAGCAGGGTGATCGATCCATAATCAGAATGGGCACCTGCACGCACTTTCTCTTGGTATGCCTTTTCTCCGCCACGAGGATATTTTAGGAATCTGAGGATGGAGACCTCACCTTCGTAGTGGTGTTTGTCACCAAAAAAGTCTTTACCGCCTACTTGTTCGGGAAACTATATAAAAGGGAGAGAAAAACAGCTGTAAATATACATATACGTGTATCTATTTCTCTTTCCCTTTTGCTCCTTACCTCCAAGGCAATACCAAATACCTGTAATACTTGGAGCGCGGTACTATGACATGACTATATCAAGGTATTTTTTATAAATATTTATATAGGTAAACATTCACAGCCCCCCCCAAAGAGAGAGACAAAACCAACTCTACGACTTACTCGTGAGAAATGCTCCAAGAATTTCTTATTCTCGTCAAAGATCTCGGGAAGCGGAGCAAATGGCTCACCCTCACTGGTAAAGCTTCTGAAATTGAAACCTCTACAAAATCACAGATAGAAAAAAAATCAGATTATTATTATCTATCTTGAAGTGTACCAAGGGTATCTATCTTGTCTCTCTCTCTCTCTCTTCACTTGTGTTACTTACTCTTTATGGTCACCTTGACGTTGATGCTCAGGGTCAAGACTATAATATACACATTAGAACGGCAACATAATATAATATCAACTCACATACGTTTCACTATAAAGTTCAGAATAACCATGGTTTGTTGTATTGATCAAATATTTATGTTTGTAATCAGATGGTAAATCAAAGAAGCCTTTGCTCTAATTGATATCATTTTTATTGTTACCAAATAATCATATCTTGTGTTTGTTCATTAATTTATAATATACCAATTCAAAAGCACGATCAATATCAGCGGCAGGAATATCATGGTTGATCATATAAAAGAAACCAATCGATTTGCAGGCGTCCATCACATCTTGAGCCACCTTTTTGGGATCGGTTTTGAAGTTTGCGAAATCGACGATTGGGATGGTTTGGGGTGCCATTTTTATAAAAAGAAAAGAAAGAAGTAAAAAAAGAACAAAAAAAATAAATAAAATTATGTAAAAAAAAAATAGATGCGCGCTCATGTGTCATACATCTACATAAATATCAAATTAGTCAAAAGGTGAGTCCGCGCCACTGAGACAATAAAACATAGACATTATGTATATAAACGAGTTTTTTTTTTAAAAAAAAATCTATATTTTTATTATTCTTATTTACACAACATATTTTTTATTATCATCTTTTTTAAAATGGCATAGATGACTTTTGTTTAGCAAGTTCCTTTAATTTATCCTAGATGAAATTATAAAAATGTTAATAAAAAATATTGAGTTTCTCTCCAGTTTCCAAATTCTTTACCTCCTTCCAGGCCTGGATGGTCTGAGGCATCTTTTCCAAATTGTGCTGAATATTCGCCTGTCTCTCTGCACGCACACGTTCATGCTTCTCCAATTTATTAGGCTTGTATTTAAGAGGTTTGGGAGCAGCGACGGCTGGCAAGCCGATTGTGCTGGGTTCGACATTGTACAAGATGCATGCCTTTCTAAGATCATTTTGTTGACGTTTGGATAATTGACCTGGTCTCCAAAAGCTCTTTTGCTTCTCGGCATTGAGCACAAGTTGGGGTTGGGTGTCGGTTTGGACAAGGGGTGCTCTGGTGAGTTTGGAAAGCTTGCTTAAAAATTTGGGTGAAAACTGACGGAAAGTGGCCATTTTGTAATAAAATAAAACAAAAAGGGGAAGGAAGGGAGGCTGGTTCTCTATTTTTTTTTTTGTTTGGACTGTTTCATCAAAGTTAATATGCATTCAAGGTCCGACTATAAGCGGTCTCGACAAGTTCACTCAGGATTTAGTGGTCACAACTTATTTTCGTCATCGTACTCATATTATTTGATCAAAGCAACCCCATTATGACTGAAGCAGTTCCTACTGAGCTTATTAAACTAGAAAGACCCGATTATAGTAACCCTGTCGTCAGCTTCAATCTGCCAAATGAGGAGGCTTTCAAGTCTTGGCTAAAGGACTATGCTTCACACAAGGCCAAAACATGCTAAAAGCTTGCAAGAACAATTAAAAGTTGATGAATTGAACCAGTTTCATAGTACTGATAGAAAAAGAAATAACCAAGAGAATCGCACCAAGAAAAGACGTACGACTTACAAAGAGTACATAAGAACAGACTGTAAACCAGCCCGATGATAATGAACATAATATACAGCTGAAATCGTGTTCCTCATATCATGTCATCCAGCTTGCCTTTAAGCCATTCTCATTCAATAATATGGTTATCATTTTCCTGATACATCTCTTTATTCTTTTTTTGGTAAAAACATTTAGGAAGCTTGCCCTAACCGGGTCTTTAAGCGTGAGTTTTAATTATTAAAATTGGCAGCTTTAATTAACAAAGGAGGATTGGTATTAACCCAACTTTATAGAGTGCAATAAGCTAGTCTATCCATTGAAGCAATGTAAACTGTGTTCAGTTGATGGAAAGCCATTGATAAGACTAAGAAATTATCATATTGAAATGAGACTAAGTTTTATTTTAATAGTTCCTTAATAGAGATCTCAATGCTGCGCTAAATATCAGACCCATTTTGGTTTATTATATTAAAAATGGATGCGATATATCTTCTAGAGCCGTGGTATTGAGAAGAGCACAGAAAGTGCAGGATGCTTGAAAATGCATCATCGAAAGTTAATCCGGATGGTAAGTACCATAAAACTCCGTTCAATGTGACCACTCTAATCTGATAAACTTTAGTCATATCCAAGCGGTCATCACATGAGCAGTTACACTTTGATAATGATAGCAAGAGAAAGAAAAAGATGTGTGTATAAACTTTATTTTTATATATATATATTAAGAAAAAAAATCAAAGAAATGTATTTACAATATTCAAAGAAATAAAAACAACAAAAGTACAGATTGGTATACAAACAACACCATAACTCCAAAACAATAAACGTACCATCTCTTCTTCAAAAACGTTATTCAGCTGGGTGATCTGAACCAAGTTAAGTGCGGTGGGTGTGCACCCCAGAATGATCATCATCACGATAAAAACAGGGTCTGTTGCCAAACTAGAGTAAGCGGCACCATACTTGATGAAGAGAATCATCATGGGTATTATTAAACAAGGCATCAGAATCATGCGCACAAAGATGGCCGTTGCGACTGGTTTCTTTTCATTATTGTTGGCTGCATGGCTTGTTTGTGAAATGTGCGCAAGCTGTGCGCCCAGACATGTCAAAATTAGAGGCACGGCGGCTCGACCGCATGTTTCAATCGCCTTTGTAAACGAAGGATACAGAAAGGCGGATTTATCAAAGAGGAAGGGCTTGATGGGTGACAGTCCCACAACTAAAGCAAGACTAGCGGCATAGAGGGGTGGTGACATGAAACTGTGGATATTTTTTGCAAACGTGCTGAAAGAATTTCTTGTTGTTAGTAAACTTGGTGCTCTGCTGATACTACTAGAGGAAAGCACAGTTTTCTTGTTGTTGTTGTTTGGATGCAAGAGACTCGTGGATTCATCTACTGTGATCGTCACTGCACTCAATTGTCTGCCTGGCATACCTCCTCTCTTGACCGACAATGTGGATCCGCCATCACTTTCAATATCGGAACTAGAGGAGGAGGACGATGAGAGCTTTGCAGTTTTAGTATCAAAACAAGTGCTGGGATCCGATACGTTATCGTCGGGAATGACGAATAATTCAGGTTCTTGTTTACGAAGTAATCGGTAGCCATAAGACCACCGAATCATATTGCCAAATATAGCAAAAAACAAAGTGTAAGAGATACCTCTATTAACTTAAATTAGTTACATATAAAAATAAATAAAAGAAAAAAAAAGAACAAAGCAAAAAGAAATCCCAAATAAATAGAAAAGGCCTAGAACTCTCTCTCTCTCTCTCTCTCTCTCTCTCTCTCTTATTTACCTTGCAGCAGTAGTCTCGGCTGTATCATCTGTATTCCAAAACAGAACATGACCTGCTTCGGATACAGCCAAACTGGTAACCATAGCGAGTGGCAATGAATTTGAATTTGAAAACATGACACAGGCCAACACAAATCGACGATAGTAGGATTCGAGCCCAATACAGCGCGTCACAATATGAGTGGCTGTGAAATTTAGAATGGTAAATATTGCATAGAACGCTGGAATTGGCCAAAATGCCACTAGCTTCTCAAAGGATATGACGGAGGCAATATTTGCAAACAGTAGACAAGGCGTGAAGAAGACAAGATTAAGCTTAGACAGCCACTATAAATATATAAAAGATAGGACTTAATATCATGTATAGATATATAGATGTACAAATAGAGCATATGTATATGTTGTGTGCATTTGATAAAACATATGCTACATCTCTATCTCTATGCATATATACAGATGTATATATATATGATAGTAAGAATACATACCTTTTGTTTATCACTAGAAAAGTAATCTAATCTGGCTAATGTAAAACCAAGAATAACAATCACCACTACTTGTAAAATTGACTATAATAATAAAAATGGGATTAACTGATGGTCTGATCGACCGTGGCATAAGAAATGGGTTTTTACCTGAGCTGCAGCCGTAATTAGGTTCAAAACTGCCATTTCTTCTATTTATATTGATTATTATTATTATTATTATTATTATTATTATTATTATTATTACAAGAAAGAAAGAACAGAATGAAAAAGAGAAGGAACTAAACTGGTTATTTATATATCTTTTTTGATCAAGACTTTGACATTATTGCACTTAAAAAGAATAATCCTGCAATTCCAAAGAATCAAGTGTTGTGTTTCAACATTTTAAACAAATAACAAATAAACAATATGTAAATCAATCCTTTTTATTATTATTGCTAAAACTAAAAAAAATATAAAAAATCCTGCTGTGGAAAATCGTTTAAGCAGACTTGAATAAGAGAATGGCAATTTGACCATGATAAAAATAAATGAAGTGTTTGGATTCTAATAATAACAATACATCTTTAGCTCCCCCTCCCTATCTTCTTTTTGTTTGTTTATCCCCTTACCATGAGTGACAAAACTTCCAAAGTTACGTCCAACAACACAATGCCAGGTGGGTCCTGAAAAAGAGTAAACAAAAAAAATATATAAGTTCATCTTGTTGTCAATGCCCCCCAATCTCTCTTCATCATCTTTTCATCATCTCCATCATTTCAAATAAAATTCCTTGGCAACAAAACTTACCGTATTTGCGATCAAACTCACGCTTAATGTGTGCAGCAATGTCCTTCTCAATGTTGTACTTCTCTAATGCTTGAGTGGAGCATTCAATAGCCTCCTGCTGCATTTCTTCGCTCATATCAACACTCTTGATGACGGCCTTTGAGTCAGACATATTTTCTTTAGTTTATTTTATCGAGAAAAAAGAGTTTATAAAATAATAATAAAAATAAAAAATAAATATGATTAAAAAAACAAGCTCGACTTCCTTTTCCTGATTGTTGCCTTGTGGGCCAGTGGTTCGTGTTGGAATCTCTCCAACTCTCTCTACTCCGAACCTTTTTTTTTGCTCGATTTGCTGACATCACGTAAATATTTTTTATTAGAATTGCCTATTATGGTAATTTCTTCAATTCTACTTCTCGGATTTTTTTCTTTTTCAAGTGATTTAATGATGATTTATGTCCATTTCAGATTTGCTGGCAGTGTTTAGTTTTAGTTTCGGTAGTTTTATTCATTAAAACATTGAATTCTAAATCTAAAAATCTAAAATAATAAAGGAGTATTAGTTACCTCCTTTCTTGTTTGTTGTCCCTCCTCAATTCCAGCACTTCATTCTTCTTGGATCAACGTTGTTTTGCATTATTAATATTATGCTTAAAACTCAAATGGAAACCTTTTGAAATAAAAGAACAAGGAAATGAACAACACCTCGGTTAAACAAATCTCTGAAATCCATTTTCCTGTCACTTAATATACAAATAAAATGAAATATTCCAAATGAATAATATATTGAATGTGCGTCCCATATCCATTTACACTCATTCTTTTCTTCAAAATATAATGTCAACATTGTCACTTGTTTCTTCACAACTCACTTTGCAAATGGATGCCATTAAAAGCAAGCTTCATAACAAAAAATCGGATTCTTTAGAAACCATCAATTACAGCATGAAATCACGACACAGCTTGGTCAAGGACATAACGGATGAAAATGGAATCCGTCAAGTTGTAGGCTGTTTACCGATTGATCCCATAAATAAGAGATTTCTTTTTATTAATAGCAATGAAAGCTGGTCTATTGTAAGTTACATGGTTATCAGAGATGAAAGACTTATTTCTTTTTTTTTAATAGCCTAAAGGGAATTGGGATCAAGAAGTGGAAACACAAAAACAATCTGCCATGCGTGAAACATGGGAGTTGGCTGGAATACAAGGTACCATCACCCGATTGATCGGTGTCTTTGCAGAAAAGTCTCCCACCGGCACAAAGGCTCATCATTCTATTTACGAATTGGAAATAAAAAAGGTGAAACAAAGATTTCCTGATATGAATAACTGTCAAAGACGATGGGTAAAATAGAAAAAAAATAAGCAAGGAGATGGTGTGAAATAACTAGATATATACATAGATGGCTTATAATGAAGCCATGCTTATGGTCAAGTCACCCTATATCCAAGATGCATTGGGGATGTCTAGTCTAAGCCCACTTGTTCATCCATACTCTCAGCCATTGGAACCGGAAAAAAAGAAGAGGAATAAAAAGAATGATGATGATGATGCATCACAAGAGGTCAAAACAAAGAATGAAGACGATAACTATATTTCTTCAAGTCATTCGATTGAAATGGAACAAATAAACGATCCTATGCGTAACGTGAGCTTGCTTTCACAGACCAACAAGGAACAGACCAAGGATGAACCATCGAGATAAATACACTACATTTTATTATACTCTTCTAACCTTCTCTATCCCATCCTTCTATTTATTTCTAATATATATTTATTCTCTTTTTAAATATATCTTAATTTCTCCAAAAAGTTTTATCTGTGATGAAACTTCTTGTTTGATAACAGCGAAGAGAGCTATAAACATACAAACAAAAAAGTAAATAATAAATTTTATATGAGAGGGCTTGATCACTTTTGTTTTGGGACATTTTCCACACCCTTCTCTATTCGTCACATGTTCAATAGGAAAAGTGGGAAAGAACCGTTGATAGATCTTCTTTCAGTGGCATTTAAAATCTTGTTTTCTTGTATGATGAAAGTGTATTCTTCGGTTTTAAAAAAGGCTTCACCAAAAATAGAATGAATTCCAAAAGATGATGGCCTTCTAGATTCTGTAAAAAAAAAATCGCTCAAAACTGATAAACTCACAACTTTCCATTTAAAAAACCCTCATTTCCGTTTTCAAAAAAGAACAAATGGAATGAACAGCATGCTTCAATCCTGGTCGATGTGAATTAGCATCAAAGGTTGTATTCTTAATAATACGATTAAGAAGAAGAAAGCTTATTTCATTTTAAAAGTAAAATAGCCCATAAAAGTAAAAGGGAATAGTAACAAAAAGAGGGAAATATCATAAATAAACAAACAAGCAAGTAAATAAATGTATAAATTAAGAAAGATCGCCTTATATGTGACCATCGGACCAACCTATATATAAAAAAAATACCATCTGTTTATGAGAAGATAAAAAAAACGAAATGGGGCTTATTCAAAAAATATCAAACATCAATGAAACAAAAAGGTTGTCAAGCAACAGTCTATAGATGCAATTCAATCAATTTCCATATTGTTTATATTGGACCTTATGGCGCAATACAATGTTTTTATTACGGAGATATGAACAAATTGATTTATAGCAATTCGAATATTCGTGAGATATATCTATTCAAGGTTTAAAAAAAGGACAAGTCATGTTAGACTAATTATTAAAGAAAGTATTCCACTAATACAGTCCTTGCTGTAGGCGTACGCCCTACAAGTAGTAAAATCTGTCTTCTTAAAAATAGTAGCAACAGATATATCTTGCTATAAAAGCACTAGACTGTGTAATGAATTACAAAGCCCACAGTTTAAAACATCTAACTGATGAGGGGAACACGTTTTATCAAGGATATATTTTTAGAGGAAAGCTGAAACTGGATAATGGCGGCATCCAGACCCCAAATCTCAACTACATATGTATCCATTGCAGAATAATGGATAACAAATGTCATTTTATTTTCGATTATTATTAAAAACCAAAAAGAACCACTAGTTTTTAATATATTTTTGGA
>VCJC01002060.1:0-11235 GCA_024140195.1 Backusella luteola | reverse complement strand
TTTGCCGTGTTTGGCGGACACGGATTTTTTGCGGCATTAAAATCTTAGTTTTTGGGATTTTTTTCATTTTTTTTAACCACTTGTGGGGGTTTCTGTTTGGAACTCTTTTTATTTTTTTTTATTTTATGTTTCTACCCTTTTTCTTTATTTTTTCTTGGTTCTTTTTTTTTAGATGACCGCCAAAACTGAACTGAAACGAAATAAGATGGTCTCTCATTGCCTGCACAAAAGATATATTCAATCAGCTCTGTTACTTGACAAGCTACTTGGTAATCTACTCTGAAATCTACTCTGAAATCTACTTGGAATCTACTTGGAATCTTTCTAAGACTGGTTAAATGCGTCTACCGGAAACTTATTTTGGTATGTTTTATTGATGGCATGCTGTCAAGATGATGTCTTGTTGGAAAGGCTACAACAAACTTGGTCCTTCCTTTACAAGTATCGTTATCTCTGTTACAAAAATCTCTGTGAGCAGAGTGGTGTTCTCTGTGTACCGATACAAACGATTGAATATATCTGTGGGCTTTGATTAGCTGTAAAAGGAAATACTAGCAAGGTTCTCCATTTCATTTGTGGTTTCATTCTTCTGCATGGAATGGTTATATTAATGGTGTGAGTTGGTACCTTTGGACATGATTGAGTTTGGTTTGGTCAATGGACTGTGGTAAAAACCGCCGGCTTACAATACAAAAGCAGTGATATTACTGGATCCTTGTGGTATTAACTGTGAAGCAATTGGTGATACGGAAACATTTGATGGTACTAGATATCTTATTCTTCGTCTTTGAATAAGTGTCAAAATGTATTATCAATCTCTTTGAAAAAACAACTACAATCTATTACTCTGGTTTCTTTTTCATTTTGGCCTTGCGAAATGATAAAAGTAATCAAAACTACTCTGATGAATAGTCGGTATTCTGAACAAGCTTGGAAACAATGAAAATATCTGGTAAACGGTTCAGGTGCACTTCTGATCCACCTATACTTCTGGTCAAGTAAAGAGCATGGTACAACTGGTGAAAACTACAAAATGAAAACATGGGATACGAATATCTATGGTAACTGGCAAACGAATAGTGTTGGTCTAGTTGGGTGTATCATTATCTGAAAAAGGCTATCTAAAGATCTACCAATGGGATCTTGGTCTGAATCTACACTGCTCAAGAACTGATCAAATATGGTTACCGCTTTGAAATAACGGTTTGTTTCCAATGGCAAATATACAAATGGTGGTTAAATTACAAGGAACTGAAAAACAGGACAAGTTACTTTGGTTCATGGCGTTCGAAATGGCAATGTCATGGAATGCAACAACCAAGTTGACATGGTTCTGCTTGGTACTTTTTACAAGAACACGGCTTTCTCATCTTGCAATATTATGGGGATCCAAAAAAACCTTCTGCCTTCAGCATTCTGCAAAAATGCTCTATTATTTCGTGGTTGCAACAAAACATGGTTTACATTTATGGATGCTTTGTCAATATCTCAAGTATAACACCAAGATACAACTCAAAAACAAAACAAAAGAACAAAACGAAAAATAATGGAAGCAGCTTACGCTTGACTCTCTTTTATTTTGTTTTTGGGAAGAAGAAACTGGTATGCATATCAAGGACAGGTACATTATTCTATTATTCTCGGATAGACGGCAAACCCCCCATACACAATTGGAATGGCTTGTGGTTTGCTTTACGGGAAGTGGTTTCCACATCACTGACGGTTGCCTTTGAAGGTAACACGTTATAGCATGTAGGTGGTTCCATTTATTTAATCCTCTGCCTAAGCTAAGTAGAGAAGTGGTTTTCACACTCACCGATAGTTACAAATGTGACACTTTACAGCGTGAGGGGGATGAAATCCAAATCAATAATGGAAGAAAAGTACTTGGTTTTGATGTGTTTATATTATCTTTTTTTTTTCTGCAAAAGCAAAGCAAAAGTGAAAATGGCTTAAAACTGTAACTGTTGAAATAATAGCTAAAAAAGCATCACATTTAACATCTTATTGTTTTATACTTTATATATTTACTTTGTATCATAATAAAAACCGTTGCTGTCACTGCTTTATAATGACAATAATAATAAAATGGTTTTTATCTCATCATTTGTTTTAAAATTACAAAACGAAAAATATGCTACGAATATTCATCACCTCAATTCAGACTATACTCTAATTATTTCAGCCTGTCTTGATTTGCGATCTTTCGCAAGGTTTCACTCTCACAGACGCTGCTCCCACATGTATCTTACTTTATTTGATTGAATTGTTACAGGACAGGATTCATTTTTCCTCCTTTATTAATAAAAAAAACCTCTTTTATATAAACGAGAACAATATTTTTTTTTATTTGCTCTATTATTAATGACACACATCATTATTTAATTTATTAAGTATTAACTAAGAATAAAACCGTTCATCATGTAAAGATGTACATTGTAAAATAAACCTTGTTTTTAAAAAAAAAATAAAAAAGAAATTAAGGGTTCTTCTTTTTACCCTTCTTTGTGACAACCTTAAAATCATCATCCTCCTCTATCATTGCAATGGCAGCATCCAGTTTACCAGAAATATCAGCTCTTCTCAACTTCATAAACTCCTCGGCAAAGCGTTTACCGTTCATGCTCTCGGAATTGGCATAGATGACATCCTCAATGATCTCGGCGGATCCTGCATCCAATGGGAATGATAGGAGCATGGAAAGGATTTCTTCGCCTATTGTATCTTTGTAAGCATTCTTTTCTCAGATACACAGTTTCTAACTTACCATTTACACCTGAATTGAGACCACGTAATGACTGCTTAGCCCAACGACTGAATTCTTCACTTGGACCTGATCTTTCGACACGAGCAGGTGTGCGCTGGATAGGCTTTTGCTGGACAGGTTCGTAACGAACAGGAGGAGGTGTGACTGGTACAACAGGCTTTGTTGTACGCACACTGGTGACGGTGGTCCAAGAGCCATCATTAACCGAGGAGGAAACAGCATATGTCTTTGGTGCGGGTGATGCGGCGGCAGCAGTAGCGAAAGCAGCAACCTTGGCAGCCTTGGTATTTTTCTTTTTCATGGCAGCCTCTTCTTCCAATTGAATCTCTCTCAATGTCTTTTTGGGTGCGGTGGGTGCGGACCAAGGTGCAGCTGCTTGAGTCTGGGCTTGTGCTTTGACATTGCTATTGGGAACAACTACACCCCAGGATAAATTGCTAGGTGTTGGGTTTTGGGCAGCAGTCAAGTATTCAGCAGCAGAGGTAGAGTCACGCTTGTTGACAGCAGCTTCCTTGGCTTCCATCTCTTGGATTTCACGAAGGGACAAGGGCTTTTGAGAAGAAACGGGTTGGCTCCATGAACTGGTGTTTGAGCTGGAAACGCTGGGTGATGCACTGGGAGTAGGTCCCCAGGTAGCGACAGGTACCTTGGGTTGCTTTTGTCTCTTTTCCTCGGCCTTTCTCATCTCCTCTTCTTGGATATCTCTCAATGAAACAATGGATTTGGTAGTAGTAGACTTGGGAGGGGCTTGGGGTGTGGCCTGTGCGACGGGCTGAGCAGGCTTGGGTTTTTCTACAAGAGACTCCTTAACAGGCTTTTCAATGATTTCCTCCTCCAACTGTAAATTGGCCAAAGCCTCTTCTACGGGTTTTGTCTTGATGGGCATTCTTTCGATTGGTTTCTTGGGGGATGAGGGTGCACGTGGTGATTGGGCACCGGGTGCCTTTGCCTGCAACTCCTCGGAGATCTTTGTTGGGATAGCGGTGGACACGATGGAACCCCATGGACTGGAAGGTGAGTCATTGCCAACAGGTGTGCCCGGAATGGATCCCCATCCACCGGTGCTCAAGACATTGGATCGAAGTACAGGGGAAGCGTGGTTGCTACCTCCAAGGTCCAAGCTGAGATTCTTTAATGGGTTCTGAGAAAGAGGACTATTATTGTTATTAGAGATGGATGACTCTTGTTCAATTTCATCTCCTTGAGGTTGCTGCATTGGCTGTTGAGGTGGTTGCATTGGCTGTTGTTGTTGTTGTTGTTGTTGTTGGAATGATTGCATTGGCTGTTGCTGCATTTGCTGTGGTTGCATTTGTTGATATTGAGGTTGTTGTTGCTGGAACTGCTGCTGCTGCTGCTGCTGCTGTTGTTGTTGTTGTTGTTGTTGTTGATGCTGCTGCATGACTTGCAAATGTTGCTGAAACTGCATGTTTTGCTGTTGTTGTTTCTGCTGAAGCATCTGAAGATACTGCTGGTGCTGATCCATTTGATCATTTGCCATGCGCTGATAGTCAAACAGACCGGGTGAACTCATGCCAGCACCCATCCCTCCTACTCCTCCTACTCCAGCACCTCCAAACATGGGGCTCATACTACTTACACCTCCACCTCCACCTCCACCTCCACCAAGTGGATTAATACCTAAAGGCGTACCGGCACTACCAAACAAGTCAGATGCCGAACCAGCGGAAGGGTTTAGCCAAGAAGGCTTTTGCTGCTGTGGTTGCTGTGGTTGCTGCTGCTGTTGCTGGGAATCGCTCCAAGGATTATTACCATCCCTTAAAAGCGAGGATCCACTGCCACCGCCATAATTACCATAGGGGCTCTGGAAGAGCGCATTAGGAGGATTGCCACCGCCACCATTACTAACGCCACCACCGCTAAATGGCATATACTTTGCATTATCACCCAACGCCGAGGTTGCTGACGATCGGAACAAATGACCTGATGGCGAGTCAATGGAAGGTGGGCTAAACAGATCGCTTGGACGTGAAAAGTCACTGGCCGAGGACGTCGCAGGGAACGCCGTCATGAATGGTTCTCGCTCATTACCCACCTTTTTGATCAACATGGCCAAGGGCTCAAAGCCAGTCTCATCGTCACGACGCACCATGAGGCTGTTGTTAAAGAATCCAGCCACAAACCAATCTTGCATTTCCGTGGCTTCGAATGGACCCTGGACTTGACCAGAGGGATCACGATAAAACCACTTGAATTCCTCCGGCTTTTTTTGAGCTGTCAATGACGCCATGAAGGAGCTGGGATTGCTTCCAAACATGGCCCCGCCAATGTCGCCACCAAAGACAGCGGGTCGATTAAACAGACTGCCACCGCTGCTGCTGTCATCGTTTCGGAAAAGACTGCTGAACCCACTGCCGCTGCTTGTCGATGCTGATGTTGCTGGCTTTTGCCAGCCAAAACCATCATTCTCGTCTGTTCTTAAAGAGGGCAAAGTGGCGTCATTGGGGTCACGTCTTCTAAGATGGTCTATAAGGGATAAAAAGTGAATAAACAAAGCATGATCCAATCAAATGCTGAATATTTACCAGAATCGCCACGCTTAAAGGGCTGGTCCTTTGCGAAATAGTCACCAGAGCGACCTTGTGTGTAATTGAGACGTTTAGATACAAATAAACACAATAATATCGCATTTCTTACCTTTACGAGCCATTCTGCCAGGTGTCGTGGGAGTGTTTTCTGACGAAGGGCTGTTCATGGGACTGCCAGACAAGTCATTTCTAGATTGGTTTTGACTCTTCTCAGCCGCAGTGATGTTACGACGTGATGAAATGGAATGAACGGGACCAGCGAGAAGCTATCCCGACAGTTAATATCTTGGCTTGTTTGTTTCTCTGTCTTTCTATTACCTTCTTCTCTGCTTCACTTGGAGGCTCAAAGGACTTTGGAGGCAAGCTCTCTGCGACAGTGATATGTTCGTGTCTTTCGAAACGCTCTGGTAGCTGATAGGGCTGATACAAACTAAGCATAAATTCCTTTGAGAATTTGAATTCGCTTGTTTCTTCCAAAGGTGACTTGAAGTTATTTGCGGTCTCGTCACCACCACGCATCCTAGATTTGCAGCGTTAGTCATCTCTCTGTAAAGGGGCCTCTTGTTGTTCACTTACCACTTGGGTCCAAAGTTCATGTTTGCGGTCATCTTGTCTTGACGTGTTTTGTAAGTCTTTAGTTATTAGTGTAATAAAGTTTCTATAGAAAGCTTTTCTATCAGAAGAAAGGTAATAAAGAAAAAAGGAAAAACGAGTCAAAAAATTTTGCTTAAGTGCGTGCGAGTACAAAAACAAGTCACGGACAAAAATGCGACATGCTCCTCACTTTCAATAATGAAAGGCGTCTATCATTAGCGGTACAAAACAGTAAGGGTAGACACTATTAGTTGCATGTGCTTTTTCATTATTCATAAATAAAAATTTTAAAAAAAAATAATAATAAATAAAAGGAGGTTGAAGAGGGAGGTAACCTGCAGTTACAATCAAAGTATCAAACAAAAGAAGCTCTCATTGGTTGACATCTCTATTCCTATTATTAATGAGAAGCACTCTCATTTTCTTACCAGGTTTGACCTTTTTACCATTAGAACGAAAGAAAGGGTCTTGCATATAATCAAGTTGATCATATGCAATTTGATAACATTTACTTTTTTGATCAGAAACCAATAAAATAGCAAACTGATTTTGATTTACCATTTTGCTAAGAATCAGTGCTTCGTCTTTTTCCTAAAAAAAGAAAGCTCTTTCTATAAAAAAAAAACGTGTTTATGTCTGCAATGAATTTGACGAATAGAAATGTAATCAAAATACCAGTAATATATATCTTTGTATGTTGGACGACGCTGTTATTATGAAACGATGAGGTTTATCACAAATCCGTTTTTGGTAAACCTGTTTCTTTATTATTATTTAAAAAGCACCTCTTTCTGTTCAGTTGTCACTATTTCCCTTTACCTTTATATTCCAAATGACCACACCAACTTTGAATAAAGAAGATCTATTTGACTGTCTGATTGGTACTTATTACTATTACATACATAAATAAGGATGGCTAAGTAGTTTGTAGTTGATGGTATCCAAGTCCCTCAAAACGTGCTTCAAAATGCCCTAGACGACGATGGTGTAGCATTCTATACAATTGGTGTAGCTTATCAGGATAATGACATACACGACAAAGCAATCAGCTGGTACCACTTAGGCGCCGCCAAAAATCATGCAGGTTCACAGTTTAGACTTGGTTGGATGCACAACAAAGGAAAAGGAATAACTATGAACTTTAAGCTTGCCATGGAGTGGTACTTGAAAGCATATAACAACGGACATCCTGAAGCAGCAAATAATATCGGTCTTCTATACTTTCACAGGCAAGGTGTAAATCAAAACTATAAAATCGCTGTAGAGTGGTTTTTAAAGGCAGCTGATAGAGGAAGTACCCGTGCCCAATACAACATTGGATTTGTTTACCAAAACGGTTTTGGCGTTGAATTAGATAAACAATATGCTTTAGAGTGGTACGAAAAAAGTGTAGAGCAAGGAGATCAAGAGGCAAAAGTAATTGTTAAACTGTTGAATGACCAAGGCTTTTACAGCTATTCCAGACAAAAAAGTAAGAATTCATGTTAATTATAGTAACCTTTATTCTAATAAAGCCACTACATATTAGGATATCTTGAAATTGAAAAAGATTTGGAATCACAAAAGTCGAAAATCGAGTCACTTGAAAATCGATTAAAGGCATCAGAACAAAAGCAATTAGCATTTGATAACGAGATCAAATTATTAAAGCAAGAAAATCAAGTATTAAAATTGAAATCTCAAATGGATACAAAAGATCAAGTCGAGTTGAAAAGAGATATTACTCAGCAAATAGTAGAGGGTCTTTCCACGATGGATACTAATTGGGCTAGTCCAGATGCTACAAAGGATTGGAACACTGAGGACGAAAATCATGAAAACGATATATGCTATGATGAGTGATGTCATTTAGCTATTAAGAAGCACTTACTTTTAATTAAAATCAATAAAAACTTATTTGCAAGGAAAAAAGTGTCCCCAATTACTTTTATAGGAAATAAGTAATACTGTTCAAAGGTATTGTGAAATTAAGTATTTTACAAAATGGAGGATATATTTTTCTACTGCTTATCATTGGTTTGCTGGATAATCATTTCGTCCTTATTTTTATGATTACTTGGAACGCAAACCTTGTTTTTGTTTGATTTAATAAGAGAATCAAGATATTATATTTTAAGGAAAAGGGCGTATGATATGTCAAGTTGTCAAAGTATTATTATAAAAAGTATACAGATCACTTCAATAAAACCAAAGTAGCAGATATCACATCTCTTTTTTGAGAAAGAAGTCCTTAACATAGCATGAGTTAGCTAATTAAAATTCACATGTGCATGCATTTATGTTTGTTTGGACAAATATTCTAAGACTATTGAATTAAGTACAACAGCATTTTACGTTATCATGATGCTAACGTATGAATCTCTTTATTTTTTTTAAGACAGAAAGAAAGCAAAGTGGAGGTTGGAGAGCTTTTCAAGTCTGATTTAATCAAGTAAACTTTTTCAAGAAATACAAAAATATCATTACTCTACATGCGTATAGAATCGGAATGTTGCCAAATCTCGATAAAAGCAAAAAGGTTAAATACATATCTTTATGACTAGTTTTGGTATAACCACCATATAGCAGCTGATAGAGCCACTTATATTAGTATGGGTATTTTACATACTTCATGTCAAAAGATTCATAAAGGGTATGTGTCTATAAACATCTGGGTGTAAAAAAAAAAGTTTTATCACTTTTAAAAGTATTGTGATATGATCACTCTAATTATAACGCCGCATGTACCTTCATCACCGATTATACAAGTCATATTCATACTATATTTACGGAATGGGATATATCCTAGATTTTAGCAAGATATCTGCACGCTGATTTAAATGACGCTATTCTTATGAAACGTTTTGTAATTATCATAAGTTCATATTTTTGATAAACCTGGTTTTTGTTTTTGTTTGTTTCAAATGCAATACATTTTCTTTTTTTTCTCTATTATCTTATTTTATATTTAGGATGACCACACCGGCTTTGAATAAAGAAAAACTTTTTGCCTATCTGATTGGTATTTATTATTAAATATGCAAACAAGGGTGACTAACTAGTTTGTAGTTGATGATATTCAGGTATCTGGGGACGTGCTGCAAAAAGCCTACAACAACAATAGTTTAGGTTTTTATTCAATTGGTCAAATTTATCAAGTTAAAAAAAAATACGACAGAGCAATGGATTGGTACTACTTGGGCGCCGCCGAAAGTCATGCAGATTCACTATATAGACTTGGTTGGATGTACGAGACAGGCCAAGGAGTACCTGCAAATTATAAACTTGCCATAGAATGGTACTTGAAAGCGTTTGACAGAAGGAGTATTTTAGCAGCAAATAATATTGGTGCTTTATACTTCGCTGGGCAAGGTGTAAATCAAGACTTTAAGCTCGCTTTAGAGTGGTTTTTAAAGGCAACTGATAATGGAAATGCCTGTGCACAATACAATATTGGGATCGTTTACAAAAATGGTTATGGTGTTAAAGTAGATAAACAATATGCTTTAGAGTGGCACGAAAAAAGTGCCGAACAAGGATTTGAAGATGCAAAAGTACAAGTTAAACTTCTGAATGACGAAGGCTTTTACACCAATGACAGACAAAAAAGTAAATAATCATGGTAGTTATTGCAGCCTTTATTTTAATAAAGTAATTTACATTTTAGGACACCTTCAAACTGAAAAAGAATTGGAAGCACAAAAGTCGAAAGTCCAATCACTTGAAAATCAATTAAAAGCATTACAACAAAAGCAACTAGTATCTGATAATGAGATCAAACTATTGAAGCAAGAAAACGAAGTATTAATGTTGAAATATTATATGGATATAAAAGATCAAGTCGCCATGAAAGAAGATCTCGTTCAACAACTAATAGAAGGTTTTTCCAAAACGATAACTCATTGGACTAGTCCAAATACTACTAAGGATTCCAGCACTGACGATGAAAAGCCTGAAAACGATATATGTTATGATCAATAATATCAAGATGTCATTTAGCTTTTATGAAGCATTACGTTTAAAATCAATAAAAACTTATTTATGAAGAAAGTATGTCCAATTAATTTTATGGAGAACAAATAAGACTATGCAAAGGTGTTGTCTAATTAAGTCTTTTTTTTTTCTTATCAGATTGTCTTAATAAGTGTTTATTAAGTAATTCAGGCGAATAACCTTCAAATTTATTGGGATGCTAGTAGTCCTTTTTTTATATAATAGACTCATAATTGATTATCAGTGTAGCTTGGGACTTCTGGACGAATTTCACGCAGATTCTTGATATTGAACCCATTGTCAAAATAAAATATCAAACGCAGATCCATTAGTGTTTATTATTTGAAAGTTTAAGCTTCAAAAGTATTCCGTTTTATTCAGATTACTTGTATAATTTTTATTTTTCCACGGTCATGTACTATACATTATTAATAATAAAGAAATCAAAACACTTGATTCGATGTTATAAAGTAATTACTGAATCATACTAAACTTCGTGTATGAATATCGATTTAGCATGCTTCGCACTGCAACCCTTATCTTGCAAAAAAAAACATTTTAAAAATTAACATAATAATAATAATAATAATAAAGCTTTTAAAGCAATGGTATTATTCTTACACATTCAAAGAACGTTTTGGGATTCGTTCAAGACGACAGTTGCGTGTGATATAAAACGAAAAATAGTGGGGTATAAATGTATGCACTTTCCTTATTTGGTAACGTATTTCTCACAGAAAGTATTATTTTATTTTATTTTGCCACCAATCCACTTTTTGTGTCACAAGGTGAAAAAGAAATAGACAAAACCTTATCTAATATGAGGATTAAGCATTGACAGTAAACACAGGGTTTTAAGTGTGTAGAAAACTGAATATTTTTTTTAAAAAAAAGAGAGAGAAAAGAGAAGCGCTGAGCATTCTAAACAAGTTCTCAGTTTCCCGCCTATGGTGTTGAAACGAAGGAGTAAGAATTTATCTTTTGCAAAAATACATGAAATGAAATTCGTTGTTGATTATGCTTAGTGATTATGATTAGTGATGAACTATGAGCGACTGTGGGGATGAATAGAGCCGAACAAATGTAACCGTAAGTATCAACAAATCCAGAAAGGAAAAAAGAAAAAGGTCCAAGGGTTTAAGATAACTTTGCATCAGCGTGTGTGAAAGTGCAGCTCTTAATAAGCAGAAAAAAAAAGGCTTGGATTGAAAATTCAAAGCTGATTTTGCTTAGTGATGGATTATGTGTGATTGTGGGATCAAAAAAAATACAATTTACGTCTCGGATTGTGCCATCTGAGCAACCAATGCCTCTAAAATTACCAAGTTTGGAAACTAAATTAGCATGGTGTAACTT
>VCJC01002047.1:43172-59165 GCA_024140195.1 Backusella luteola | reverse complement strand
AAAAAAAAAAAAGAGAGACCGTTTATATGTGTATATGAATAAAACCAGCTGCTTATGATGTAAAGTTAAAGTGCATTTGGTTTTCTGAATTATAATTTGTAAATACGACCCCAAAAGCCTTGTAGATATGACATATGGAAATAGATGCTATTTTTATTATAAGAAGAATAATGAATGAAAAGGTATATTTTTAGTATTGGACCCAGTCAGGATGTAATATCTTTTCTCTTTGCTGTTGAGCAACTTGAGTAACATGCTCCATACTTCTGCCAGCGTTCTTTATCATTATTTCTAAATCAGCCATCTGTTTATCAAGATTCTCTTTTGATATTTTAGAATAATAAAGATTTTCATCTTTAGCATCACTAGAGACAGCGTTTTCTTGTTGTTTTGGGTCCAATCTGCCCAAAAGTTGCCACAGTGAATCATCAACATCATATTTGTGTCTATTAAGGAGTGGATTGTGTTGATTTGATCCAAAGCGCATTTGATTGAGTTGCTTATTTAGGCCGGCCATTTTAATTGCAATGTAGCAATTTATTAATAAAAGGAGTGTCATGCAAATGATTGTAAGATAAGAGGTTGGAAGTAGCTGTGCATCGAGCATACGCTCAAGTAGATCATTGCCCAATTGTAATAGACCCTTTTTACTGCTATTATCCGTTTCTTTTTTTAGGTTTGTCGATTTGGAGCGTTGATGGTGATGATGGTTTCTTTTCTTTCGACGATGCTTCGATTTCTTATTTGTTCCGCCTTCAAGGTGTTTGCGAATTGTGGCATCCAAACTTTTGTAATACGATTGCTGTCCATCAATAGATGCCTTTTCAATAGTAGCTATTTTACATAAACATATAAATAAATAAATAAATAAACACAAACAAACAAACATACAAACAAATATATAAAAACAAAGTAAATGACAAAAACTTACATTTCAACCAAGATGATTTAGTAAACTCGACAAAAACGGTGACCAGCACTCGTACTTTTCCTTGAGCTGCGTATGAAATACAAGTTTTTGTTTTGACATTAAAGGACCCTCCCGAAGGGACATCAGGTGTTGTGGTAACTGTAAGCTGTGTAATATAATCGTTTAAATCCAAATGTAGCATCTCGTCCTTAAGATAGCATTTGGTTGTTTTTGGGCCAATTGTACTACCCAAGTATTTAATGTATGTTGATTCACGGCTTTGCTTTTCGTTTTCCTCCTTCCATTCTCCCAACTCAACCTCTATTGAATGCATTTAATACATACAATGCATGTAATTTATCATGATTCGCAATTACCTGTACTCTTTTCAATATTGGTGAGGAAATTCTCCATAAAATCACTCTTATATAATAATTTGTACATGGTTTCGATGGTAGCATTGTAAGTTGTGTCCATTACCGTGACTGGGAAATGATCTGTACTACATTCACACTCAGTCTTTTCCTTGGTTTGAATTCTTGGCATGGTTTGATCTTTGGCATTGTCAACGAGTGATGGTAATGATGCTGTAGAGGAAGGCTGTGTATTTTTATCATCATTGGAGATCTTTTCAGTCTGAATTGCATCATCATCTTGATCTGTTTCTGATTCATCATCATCATCATCATCATATTCATCAGCATCGTCACTATCATCCGAGTTATTTTTATCAGCATGATGAAATATCTCTACGGGCCGTTCCTGCTTCCATAATTCCACCATTTGATCAAATGCTTGGTCCCGAGATAGAAAGGAAGCAAAAAAGTGCTACTTTTCGAGTTAACATCTATCAACATGCATTACATTTCATTATGCAATGGTTACCTTTGATGAAGCAGTGGAGATAAGAATGGCATTCGGTATAAAAATAGCAGTTGATCTCTTTTCAATGTCTTCGATATCAGCAAAAGCAATTACTAACTATATATCAATTATTAACAAAAAAAAAAGAGCAATAATAAAAATAAGAATAATAAATTACATTTGTTATCCAACCAAAGATATTAGCGTTAAAGCATATGTGATGTTCGGAGATATAGATTCGACCTTGAAGCAATATTTCCTTTTGCAAAGCACAACCATAATCTAAAATTTAAGTTTTAATTTAAAAATAAAAATAGCAAAAATCACAAAAAAAACTTACCATCGATAAGTCTCTCTGTTTCTGGCACACTGCGAAAGAGAGTATGGAAGTCTTGATTGCGCTTATCGTTTGCAAATGAATGCGCTTCAATCGTATTACTTTTACTGCTTGATAAGTCCGTAGCATCCGACTCGCGACGTGTTTTGATACGATCAGCAATTGACTCGGCGGATATTTCTGTTGAAAAGCTACTTTCTCGTGCAGGTAAACTCGAGTCTGTTAATACAGCAGATGGCACTGGTGAAGGTGCTCTTGAATGCGTAATTGTTTGCTGCTCATTCTCTTGCATGGTCAAAAGGTGAAACAACAGAAAGTTTGAAAAAAAAAGTGTTTAAATATCTTAAAGAAAAAAAAAGGAAGGGAGAAGTGAGGTAGTAAGTGAGGGAGGGAGGGAGAGAGAGAGAGAGAGAGAGAGAGAGAGAAGAGAGAAACAGTGTGTTTGCAGAAGGAAGTGGTCAAGAGAAAAAATTAATATATTTTAATTCCCTTTTTAGGAAGAAGCTATTAACATGTGTGTATTTTGATTGATTTTGTTCTTTCATTATATCGTATAAAACAGGCTTAGCAGTTTGCTGCTCGCATTTGCTTTACCTGATATTACTTGGTAAAAAAAAATAATTGATACTAGAGTACCGGTCCTTTTAGCACATCTACGTGATACTATTAATGAATAAACAGGAAAATAACGATTGGCTCTGCTCGGCACCTGGATTGTTGGTCCGGAATTAACGATAGTTTAGTAAAGCTGGCTTATTGAATTACATGTGTATTTACTTGCTTAATATATTGATGTCTCTCGAGGATCGGCTGCAACGTAAAAAAAAAAATAATCTGGCATTGTTTTCGATTTGGTCAATACTAATTTTACAAACTGTGTACTCAAACACCGAGAGAGTTTGTATTGAAAAGTTCCGTTCAAGGTTTTTACTCTTTGTTTCTTTCTCATTAATGTATATCATATTGACGGAATACTCCAATTTATTACAAGAGTAGATGTATGTTTGTGATGCATCATAGTCGCTAATTACGATCACTGACATGTATAATAGATGCTTATCTTCTTTCTAGCGTCTGTCATGGTTTTTCTTCCAACAAAAGAGCCTATTTCATGTTTGTGATCTCCAACAAACTTTCAAAAACGTTTCGAATGATGATAAAGTTTTCATTCGTCGAAACAGAGCTAATTAATACATTTATGTTTTTATAATTTATCGTTTGTGGCTTCCTTTTTAGTGGTCTTAATTAGGCTGATTCGAGATAAACTACAAAAAACTCTGTAGATCCTATTCAAGTGATACTTATGCAATCACATGGAAACATTGGATTAAAAATCAAATAACGACATTTAGTGCGATATACTTTAAGTGGACCTAGAGTTTATTTCATGGTGCCTATATTTTGATTTGAAATGAAAACATCTGATTTATTTCAACTGTATTGCTCGTTCGGGTTCATAAAAAGCACTTTTTTTTATCGCTGGTCTATCACTTGTAGTTCCTTCTTCTTCAGCAAAATACATTTTTTTGAGCTATATACTGTTTATTTCAAGAAAATGAGAAAAAATTACAAATTGATGAGAAACAATTGAGAAAATATTTCAAATAAATGAGGAAAACCAGGGTAATAATTGAGAAAAGAGAAATATATCATGTTATTGCAGACAGTGAGCAAATAAAGAGATAGGTAGCCATGTAGCAACGTATATTACACACCAATGAGGGATAGCATGATAAAAAGTAAGCGAGTAACGTACCAATATGGCAGAGGTAGATTCAGTAGATACAATTATTCACCATTTGCTATTTTAAAAACCAGAACATCTGGTGAGCCAAACATACTATATTCCATTATTTTAGTATCATACCTTGGGTTAATACCAATCTTTTCTCATTAATTTGAAATTTGTTCTCATTTTCTTGAAAAAGACAGTACACGGGTAAACTCAAAATAAAAGGTTGCTCATGGAGCAAAATGCAGAGAGACTGGTTATGAGGAGTGCATACTAAATCGGATGGAAGCTCCAGTCATCATGACAGCTTTTACTGAGAAAAGTAAAGCTGGGACCTTTAATGTTGTAACCTGTGCGTCATGCCCTAGAACAAATTGGGCGGACTTTGTGTGTGTGTGCAATTTCAAATTATTAGCAACTCCCTCGCTCTTGTTTCTTTCTTTCTTTCCTTCTTTCTTTCCTTCTTTTATCCAAAAACAAAAACACTCATAATAACAAAAAACAGAGAATAAAAAGAAAAAGGATATAAGCAAATGTTAGAATCTGTTGTATCTACTCTATTAAATAGAGTATTGGGCACTTATGTGTCTAATTTAGATTCAAGCCAACTTAAAATTGGTATTTGGTCAGGTAAACTGATTGATATAATTTTCAAGTAAACTTTGCTAAAACGCACATGCAGGAGAAGTCATTTTACGCGATTTGAAACTACGTCGCGAGGCTTTGGACAAATTGGATTTACCAGTCGATGTCTTGGAAGGTAAACGGACCAAGCTTGGGTGTCAAATAGAAATATCTTAACATTATTTGTAAATAGGTTATTTGGGCGAGCTAAAGTTGGTTATTCCTTGGAACAACTTGGGCACTAAGCCTGTTATTGTCAACGTAAAAGACGTTTATGTTTTGGCCATTCCAAGAACTGAATCTTCTGTAAGTGAATTCTCACGAAAAAAAAGAAGAAAAAGTCATATAATATGGGCAATGTAGATGACCATTGAAGAGCAAGAAGAAAGAGAGTACAACAATAAAATAAAGGAACTCGAAAACTTTGAGCTATTGCAAGAAACGACAGATAAAGGCGATAAGGATGATACATTTGTCAATCAACTCATGACAAAAATCTTGAACAACCTGCAGCTCTCGATCGCAAACATCCATATTCGGTACGAGGATGATAGTTCCACAAACCACCGCTTTGCAGCTGGTTTAACCTTAAAAGAATTATCTGCGATTACCACAGACGAAACTTGGACTCCCAAAACTATCACAGATTCGGTATCCACTATTTACAAGGTTAGTAAAAATACTGTTCACAAGAGTGTAAAAAAAGGGGTACGCACATATAAAGTCTTGTACTGAAACTGTTTGTTTACAAAAAAGCTTGCAAGTTTGGAATCGCTGTCTGTTTATTGGGACACAGACACACCCAGTTTGGCACACTCACCAGAATCGTTCCAGCAGCTGGTAAACCTCTTATAAACACGTAAACAAACATGCAGCATTACTCATGCTTCTTTTTAATAGATCGCTACTGAAGATTCGATTGCAAAAGAACATCAATACATTCTAAAACCTGTGACAGGAACAGGCAAGCTCACGTTACACAAGAAATTCGGAAAGGATGTTCCAAATATCGATACCAGCCTCACATTTGATGAGCTTGCTTTTGTTCTTGACAACGAGCAGTATCATGATTCAATTCTGATGGTGGATACATTACATGCTTTTGTCAAGAGAGACAAGTATAAACTTCTCCACCCTAAAACCTCTATCCGTGATGATCCACGTGGATACCTCACGTTTGCCGGAAAAGCCGTTTTATCAGAAATTCATGAAAGAAATGAGCGATGGACCTGGAAAAGAATAAGCGAGAGAAGAGACGATAGAAAGATGTATATTGAGTGCTATGTTAACCAAAAGCTGGAAAAAATCACGCCACAACAAAAAGAAAGCTTGGAAAAATTGGAGAGAAAGCTATCTCTCGATGATATCAAGTTTTATAGGAGCTTAGCTAAACCTAAACTTCGTAGTGAAAAGGCTCGTCTTGGTAAGTGCAATTCTAGTAATACATCTTGTAATCTCTACTCATTTTCGTATATTTTTTTTTAAAAAAAAGCTGTAATTAAAAAGAGAAAGCAAGAAGCGGCCGGTAATCAAAAGTGGAATATTACTAGTTGGTGGGGTGGTAATAAAAACCAAGATAATGGCGAGGAGCAGTTGGTTATTACTGAGGAACAGAAGCAAGAATTCTACAGTGTTATAGATTATAACGAAGACCAGGCCAGAATTGCCGCTTCAGTTAATCATCCCAAGGATGTAAGTGCCCTATCACTCATTTCTAGTATACTTGTAAATTAACTGTCTCTTTCCTTTCCCTTTTTTTTTTTTAAAAAAAAAAAAGACTATGATGCTTTGCTTAAAGACTCAACTAAACAAATGCTCATTCACTCTTCGTAAAGATCCTCACAAGACGGCTACAGATTTGGTCTCTTTCGAATTACAGCATATATCCATGAATGCTACTAAATACGTTGAGTCTCTTGTAGCATCTGTTACATTAGATAACATTGGCATGTTTGACACTGCTCATCCTCATTCACCCTATTATCAATTGATGTCTGTTCGTAGAGATAACAAATCTGACTCCAGTCCTTTCTTCGATTTAAAGTTCGAGAACAAGCCCTTGGACGGACGTGCTGATAATGCAATTGTACTACATTTGCGCCCCACAGAACTCGTAGTTAACCCTTACATTCTTGTGGATATTAAAGAATTTTTCAAACCTCCAGAGACAAGCGCTGAAAGTATAAATGCTCTAGTTACAGTAGCAGGTGCCAAATTACAATCTATAGGAACTCAAACCAGAGCTAGCTTGGAATTTGCTTTGGATCAACACAAGACCTTGGACTTGCAGTTGGACATGGTTGCCCCAATAATAATTGTCCCTCAAGAGTAAGTGATATTGTTATATTCGCATACAATGGAAATGGATTGTAACCTAGAATTTCTTCTTATTAGTTGTAAATCAAAAAATTCGAGCGGACTAGTCATTAATGCTGGTCATTTCTTTGTAAAGAGTGATCTTGCTCCCCCTGATGCCTTGACTCAGATAAAACGCCACTCAATTTCGGAGCTAGAACGCGACATTGAGTTGCAAAAACTCATTTATGATCGCTTTACTGTTGAATTAAAGCAAGCAAGAGTCTTGGTGGGTGATTCAATTGAAAAGAGCCTTCAGCAAGCATATGACCCCCACCCTGACCTAGAGTTTTTGCACTTGATCGATGACATTGATATTAATCTTTCTGTCGAGCTTTGCGTTATGCAAAGATCTGCATCTTTCCCTCGTTGCAGAGTCAATGGCAAAATTCCTCTACTCAAGGTCAATTTCTCTGATGCAAAGTATAAAACGCTGATGCAAATTCCTCTCATGTTAAAGGAGGCCGGATTGATTGATGATTCCCCAAAGCCTTCTCAAGAAACCAAGGTTGAAAGAAACAAAATTGATCCCCGTTGGTTTAATACGATGGATACACCTATTTGGAAACAGGATACCGGTGCTTTGCTTTTGGAATCAGAAAGTAAATCAAGTGAAAATGAAAAGGACGAAACTGAAAGTATTCCTGGTGATAATCCTGAAGAACGTGTCATTCAGCTTGACTTTAGAATCGAACAGTTCCTTGCCTGTATTTTGGAATCCCATGGAGAGAAGGAATCATTGCTGTGTCAAGTAGATCTTCAAAAACTTCAAGTCAACATGGATAAACGACTTTCGGAAATGAAACTACAAGCTTCTCTGCACTCTCTCGATGTAATAGATTGTATGGAAGACGGGCACCAGTTCAATTACCTTGTCACCTCAAACAAGAAAATTCTACAGCAAGAAAATGATGATGGAAAAGGACTGGTCGATATTGAGTTTATTCAATGTGACCCTAGTAGCCCCAATTATGATGCAAAATATAAAGGAATGGATCAAACTATTCATGTAACAGTTTCGACCTTCACCTTTATTGTAACCAGAAGCTCAATTCTCAAACTACAAAGTTTTGCCACACGCACTTTCGCAAATGATAGCAACGAAGAGGAAACCAACAAGATTTCCAAGAAAGAGACAACACCTCAACAATCTAAAAAAACAAATAACTCAAACATGTGTGCTCGCGTACTTTTAGACAGCGTAAATGTAGTCTTAAATAGTGAAGGAAAGAAATTGGCTACTGCCGAGCTTTCTCTGGGTGATCTTTCTGTTATAATGACAGAGGGACAAATAAATCTTTCTACAAAGTTTGCTAATCTGGCGTTCACGGACAATTTCTGCACTATCCCTGAGTCTGGAAAATTACTGTCGATTCAAGGGGACCAATTGATTGACTTGCGCTATAATTTATTTATCAATGATGGGCGCAGTGAGTACCCTGGATATGACCATGGTGTCTACGTACGTATGGGGTCAGCTCAGATAAATGTATTGGAACCTTCCATCAAGCGTCTTCAAGTCTATGCACAACAGTTTAGTGAGATGCAAGCGACTTATTCAAAGGCTAGTAAAGCTGCCAAGCAAGCTGCTCAAGATTCAGCTAAACAGGTGTCCCAAGTTGCAGATAAGCTCCATTTTGATATTTTGGTGTCTACTCCTATTATCACATTACCGGATACAGAGCAAAGAGATAAAATAGTGGCACATTTGGGTGAATTGTACGCCTCCAACAACTTTCAAGAAAATACAAACGAAATCAAAGCTGGATTACGTGCGATCAAACTCGAGTCGCAATTTTATCATGATGACAACACATCTCATGCCTTATCCATTTTAGATCAAGTCGATATAAACTTTGTAGTCAAGATGACAACAGAAGGCGCTAGTCAGCCTGATTTAGATGTAGATGGCCAAATTCAGGACATTAACGTTCGGTTAACTGATAAACAGTATGCATTTTTGATTCAGCTTACCAATCGACTTTCCAACTCACCATCGGGAGAAGGCCATGAAGCCAAAAAGCCTACCAACAAGAAAGATACAGCAAAGCCAATCAGAGAGAAAGATCCAAATGGTCGTACTATTCAATTTGGACTCAATGTTAGATCCATAGGTTTGGAACTTTTTAAAGATACCAACTCAACTGAGGATTCAATTGCACCCCCTAGTCTTACCAGAATTGATATTCGTAATATCAGCACCAATATGGCTCAGTTTAATAATAGCACAATGGAAGGAAGCTTCATTATCGGCTCCCTTTCTATGGATGATACCCGCCCAATGGTTCCAACCAAATTCAAACACATTATACCTATGATAGAAGATGGAGACCAATTGGTTGTCAAGATGGAAAAAACCAAGTTGATTTCAGTCACTCTCCAAAATCCAAAAATAATTTTGTCTCTTGAGCATCTATTATGTATTCGTGATTTCTTTGTTCTTCCAACCAACGAAGAATCGAAAATGGTACAATCGCCTGAATCGTCCGAAATAATGGAAACTGATCTTGAAGAAGAATCAACTGGAGGAGATATGTCATTCATAATTAAGGTGCTTCATCCTGAAGTGATTTTACTTGCTCAATCAGACAGCGAAGACACTGAGGCTTTGGTATTATCTATCGATGAAGTAATGCTAGCAAAGCAAGCACAAACCTCCATCGCAGTAACGCAGTTTGGTCTTTACCTTTGCAACATGAAAAATCGAAAGGAAACCACTTTGCAATGTCTTCAAAACTTTGATTTTAACTTTTCAATGAGCAGTGAAAGACTTGGTTTGTCATTAGACCCATTGATTCTTCAACTTTCTTACGGTGATGTTATGCTGATATCTGATATTGTGAACAAGGCACTTGCATTAAACAGCACTGGTAAAACTCAAAATAACGCCAACAGCCAGGAATTGGAAAAGAAATCAAGCACTAATCCACAAAAAAAGACGACTCCTCAAGAAGTAAGATAGACATAAATATTAAAAGAGGGGGTAATTATCAGAAAAATACTCACCAATTCATATTTTTCTCTATTTAGATTCATATATCAGTTGGTGGAGCACAACTTGTATTGATTGAAGAACTTCACCAAACACCTATGATTGATATGGCTTTGGAATCTTTCAATTTGCAGCTCGATGGGATCTCCCAAAAGGTAAGAAAAAAAAAGCAACTAGACAAACTTTTACAATGGATATATCACTTACACATTATTTATAATAATTAGATTTCTACCTCTCTTGAGTTGAAGACTCATATCAATTATTTTAACATCAAAAACTCTCATTGGGAGCCACTTTTAGAGCCTTGGGGATTTAAGGTTTCTGTCAACTATGATCCTAATAGTAAACCTACCACATTGGGTATTCATTCCAGTGTTCCCTTAAATGTGAATGTAACACATGCATTTTTGGAAAGTACAATGTCTAGTCTTAAACAATTAACTGAACAAAAGGTAAACTTGATTTTGCTTGATTTTGCTGTTAGTAACATACTTACAATGATGGATTTTAAAGGGCCCTAGATCTGGTAAAAGAAACTTGGTTGCGCCATTTGAGCTAGTCAATAAAACAGGATATACACTTAAAGTATGGAATGAATCAAATGGGGCGTCTTGTAGTATGAAGAATGAAGACGTGGTTCCATGGTGGTTTGAAGATTGGAGAAGTCGTCGAGAGGTAATTTGACTAAACTTGTCTCTTCTTTATTATTATGTCATTATTATTAAATTATATACTAACTCATCTTTTTCAAATTAAGATAACGTCTGTTGTCAATAACAATTTGAATATTGAATTCGAAGACGGATCATGGGATATTTTAAACCAAGTTAATCTTGATGTGGAAGGAGAACATGTTTTATCATTAAAACCTGCACTTGAGGGTGTACATCATCGCATTGTTTTTGATATCCAATTGGTTAATAACGTAAAGAGGGTCACAATCCGATCAGGATTCCTCATTAGAAACCGCACAAGAGTGGACATGGATGTAGGTGTCATTAATCCTGATGGTAGAAGGGATATTCAAAAGGTACTAGCTGGGCATGAATACGCTATTCCTATTGAGAATGTGAATAGCCACCGCTTTTGCATTCGACCGGATGAGCATTACGGGTATCATTGGACCGAAAATCAACTTTACTGGAAAGATTTCCTTGCTTCTGGCACAAAACCCAATATCCGCTGCTTGAGCAACCAAGGCAACACACCTCCATTCTTATTCCAAGTAAATACAAACGTCAACAAGAACTGTGAGTTTTATGGACAATACCCTTTCATGTCTTTGGATCTATCACCACCGATAGAAATTGAAAACAAGTTACCATTCGAGCTCAAGTTCCACATGGTTGACAAAACCTCACGTTTTGATTTTGGTTCAAAGCTTGTCAAAGCCGATACTTTACCAATCCACGTGATAGATGCAGATCACTTGCTTTTGTTGGGCATTGAAATTGAAACCTATGGCAAGAGCGAATATGCTATTATCCAAGCCTCACGCTCTGATGGAGTAGAAATAGACTCGTCACTTGAAATAGTACGACAAGACAAGAGCCGTTTGCATATTCGAATCAACTCAACAAAAGCGCCCGGTGGAGGAAGACGCTATATTCTGATCAGTCCATATCTCATTGTGAATAAAACGGGACTACCCATACAATTCAAGACAAAACCAGCATGGACCCAGGCACTCTCTTCGACTGAAAACGCCACAATCTGCCCATCCGATGCCTCCTCCTTTATGTATTCTTATGCAAAATTCTCGAATGGAAATCGAACATTGATCCAAGTCGGAAAATCTGGATGGAGCCAACCTCTTAGTTTTGAGGCTGTCGGCTCCAAATATGATGCTGTTATAGCTTCTGGTTCTCAAGAGACTCACATGGGTGTAAACATTCAAGAAGGCCTGGATACAACAAAGGTTGTTACGTTTACACCTCGTTTTGTTTTAAGCAACCAGACACGTTCAGCTATTCGCTATGGTACTCCTGGAACAAATGGTGGTGGTGCTGTATTGGAGTCTGGAAAGCAAGTTCCCCTGTATGATTTACCTACTCAAAAAGAATTACAGCTGATTCTTTGTATCTTTAAAAAATGGTCGGCACCTTTCAATATTCAAGACATCGGCACCACATTTATTCGTGTTGATCAAGATGCTGATGAGGAGTTGCTATTACGTGTTCAAATGGTACTTCAAGACGCTACCATATTCATTATTGTCAAAGAGGAGATGGAATGGCCTTACTTACTAGTGAATAATACCGAAAATGATATGATGTTTTATCAAAAGACATCCATCCAGACCAAACGCTATAGCTTAAAGGCAGGCCAATCCGTTTCTTATGCTTGGGATCTACCATCTAGTAAAGAAAATAATATTGTGTTGAGTGCCAATGGAAAAGAATATCCTCTGAATTTCCAAGAGATTGGTACACTTGTTCCATTTAAGCATACTACAAGCAGTGGCCAGCCCTCTATTACATCTATTGACATAAAGATTTCTGGTGGACGTAGAACATTGGAATTATCGAAATTTGAAGAATCTAAGAGTCATTTCAAGAAAACGACTCGCACGGATAATAAGAATGATGGATTTGAGGCATCTCAGGTTGATACGACTATAAACGCAATACTCCGAGTTGAATTGGCCCAAGTTGGACTGTCATTGATTAATCGCCATTTGAAGGAGGTTATGTTTGCATGTGTCAAAGGTTTTGACTGTAAACTAACAGATTCAGCCTTATATCACTCTGTACGTCTGAACATCGCTTGGATTCAAATCGATAATCAAATGGAAGGAGCAGAATTTCCCATTGTTCTTTATCCCACCAACCTTACTGGAGATACCAAAGACAAGGTGCTACCAATGCTGCAAGTTGGATTGGATCGCGTTAAAGATAATTCGCATGGTGTTCAATATTTCAAGTACTTTAGTATTCTTTTGCAAGAGGTGAGCATCGAAGTTGAAGAGTCTTTTATTCATTCTCTTTTGGACTTTGTTCAAGTGGACACTGCCGAAAAAACAACTGCCAACTGGAACTACACCACAGAAATTCCAGAGGTTCAACCCGTTGAAACACAGGCGCAGATCTACTTTGAAGTATTTAGTATTCAGCCTATCCAATTAAACATATCTTTCCTTCGCTCGGACACTCCTATACAATCAAATTCACCTCTTTCTTATTTCGTAAATGCAATCACCATGACGATAGGTAATATTAACGATGCACCTATTAAATTCAATGCTCTCGTCATTGAAAATATGATGGCTGATGGATCTGATCTCTCTCGCCGTATTTCTCGTCACTACATTGATCAATCTGTATTCCAAGTACATCGTATCTTGGGATCTGCCGACTTTTTGGGTAATCCTGTCGGTCTTTTCAATAACCTGAGCTCAGGTGTGGCCGAATTATTCTATGAACCATGGCAGGGCTTGATAATGAGTGATAAGCCCCAAGATCTAGGATATGGTATAGCCAAGGTTTGTCACTCTGGTTTTATAACGCCCAATTCAATTTATAAATTGTATTAACTTGTATTTTTTTAGGGAGTCAGTGGCTTTGTTAAAAAGAGCGTGTTTGGGGTATCAGACAGTGTCACAAAAATCACTGGTAGTATCGGAAAGGGACTTTCAACCATAACAATGGATAAAGATTATCAAAGCCAAAGAAGAAAGACTATGTCACGTAATAAACCAAAGCATGCCTTGGGTGGTGTCGTCCAAGGAGCCAATTCATTTGCAAGTAGTATTACCAGTGGATATACAGGTTTAGTGGTATGTATATATTTTTATAAATAGATACATAAATGAGTGGGTAGATGCAAACCTTAATCGAATTGCTTTATCTTAGACACGCCCGATGGAGGGTGCAAAGAAAGAAGGTCTTGGAGGTTTCTTTAAAGGTTTTGGCAAAGGTCTTGTTGGGTAATAACAATATCAATATTTACTATGCATTTTTTCTTTATGGCTAACCTTTTATCTGATTTTTTATTCTTTAATGTTAACCTAGTGCTGTAACGAAGCCTGTTGTTGGCACTTTTGATCTCGCAAGTAATGTAACTCAGGGAATTAGAAATACCGCAACATCAGATGATACAAACCTGATTGATCGTACACGATACCCTCGCTACATGGCACCTGACGGAATTCTGAAACCCTACGATAAAAGTGAATCGATGGGACGTTATTGTTTAAAGGAAGTGGCAGAGGGAAAATATGCAAATGAAGAATATATGTCATTTTGCCCGTTAACAGATGTAACACATGTTGTAGTACTCACCTCTAAACGTGTTTTATTGATCCAACCCCGTACATTAAGTCTCGAAAGACAGGTATTATTGAATACCATTCAAAAGGTCGAACAAAAGCCAGATTCAATCAGTATCTATAACAATGAACGACCCTTAAACATCCAAAGTGATAGGCTCATTATGCAAGACTTTATGTTGAAGTTGAACGAAGCCTCATCAAAAAGATGAGCATTTTTCTAGCACTCTTTATAAATTTTCTTTTTTTTTCTTTCTAAAAAAGTTTAATGCGAAAATGAAATTAGTCAGAATCAAATCAAATAGCAATAAAAGACCATTTTATCAGGTCAAAAGAAAACATTTTTTAAATCAATACGTGCATATTCAATAATTACATCAAGAGCAAGCAATTCCCTAATGAGGTGTTTGATAAAGTAAAGGTTTCTTTTTTTGTGAATTATCAATACCATTAATACAGAAACGAAATACACTTTTGCATTTTGCGTGCGAACAATTGGGATATTGGAGATCGATATGAGCATTGCTTACCCCTGTAAAAGCAGTAGAATGTATCACCTCCTTTGTATCTCTTAAAGGCCAGGTAGTTTTTGCTTACTATATAAATACATGAAGATGGTTGGTTCTTTGTAGCACACAAAACAGTGTTTATCGATGTAGCATCCAAAACATCACCAAAGAAAGACGACGAAATAAACAAGTATGATATCATGTAAGCTTTTCAATCCGGTCATTAATAATAATAAAAGCAAGTAGGAGGGATATTTTGGTTTTTTTATGAGTTTATACGTAGAATAAAGAGTGAAAAAAGAGGACATAAAAAGGGTTAAATTAATGATCGGGATGTTTTTGAGTGGGAATATAAAAGTGACCAAGTATGACAATTCTTTTTTGATTATTCACATACTTTAAGGTTTATTTTCTGTTCCTGAGACGCCGCTTTTTACCGCTTTTGTGCACGGCCCTTCTACAATAGAAATAAGAGTTGCTGATTGGCCATGCATTTTGTTGAGGCCAAAACTCTAATGTGCCATCTCCGCTTTATAAATGTGTGAATATGCTACCCCTTCATGCTTGCTAAAATTGTATAAATAGCTTCACTTGATCATCTTTTCTTGTTGTTCTTGTTGCTCACTTTATTTTTGTCATTTTTCACCTTTCAACTTGTAAAACGATATGGATCTTTCTTGGTGTATAATGTGCGATTGTCACTGTATTGAAGACAATGTAAGTTACTGACGAATATTTCTTTACATTACCTGTACTTATTATAATCAAAAGTTATACTGCTCAGAGTCATGTCGCCTTGAAGATATTAATTACAATATCATTAAAGTGGTGACAGGTCGAGAGCCTTCTCCGCCGGCGTCTCCTTTGCTAGAGCCTTTTCTTTCTTTTTTTAACTATGAACGCCGCACATCTCTCACCATCTCGTCTCGTGTTCCTCTAAATGACCACAATGTACACATTGCAAGACGCTGAACTTAGGCTTTTTTTTTATTTATTTATGTTTATACCCGTCCTTTTACTTTCCCGTTGTCTTTATCTTTACGTTGCATATCACACTCCTCATTCTCCCTTGTATTTACACTATCCAGCTATTAGAAATAGAATAAATAAATAAACATCATCATTCTGTGTATAAACTGCAAATCCATTTCCCATATCGTGGTCAATGAATAAGAAGCGGTCGCTACTACGGGCCTATTTCATGTCTTATCACGTCAATTGACAATCAACAGATAACCCGAGGCAATTCCCGAGCTGTTTTAATTTTAAATGCTACAAATGGTGTGTTTTCAAAGCATTGTAGTGTATTGTAGTAATAGTAGCAGTAGTTTTCTGGATTAAAGTAAGATTCCCTTTTCTTTATTATTAATAAACACATGGAGGAGATATTTACACTTTAC
>VCJC01002046.1:23875-37027 GCA_024140195.1 Backusella luteola | reverse complement strand
TTGTTTGCTTATGTATTTGTTTTTTTAAAAAACAAGATCTAGTTCTTATCAATTTTTTTTTTTTGAAAATAAAACAACATGCATCATTTTATCAAAATCTGAAGATTGTACCACTATTATGATTAGCGCATTTAAACCTGTTTTAAATGAGATGCATACGAGTTTTTGATGCAATACTTGAGCAATATCATTTCTCAAAAGAAACTAATGATTTTTCTCACCTGTACATTTTATAACGTTACATCATGATTTTAATTGCAGCTTGGGAGACAACTTTAATTCTTTGTACGTATCCTTAGAAGCTGCTTTTTACCATCACCTTATCTTTTTCTAACAAAGTATTGACAAGAATATTTACTCTGTATTTATCATTGATATTTCTAAACTTGGACTTTTTCTTTGTTGGTTTATTCAATGTTTACCCTATCCTCATATCTTGTGTTTGATTCGTTGAATGCATGTAATCAAAACAAATATTCTGTAAAAAAGAAGCAAGTATGGCATTAATACCTGTACTAAAAAAGCGCGTTAGTGTCTCCAGAGTTGAATTCACATTATATTTAGTAGCACGTAGTCAACAACATCCGTTAAGCAAAAACGCGATAATATATGATTCAACGATTTTTTTTTTCTTGATCGTTGCTCTAAAGTCCAGATATGAAAAACTTCCAAGAAAGAATTCTTTTCAAAATAAAGTGTTTTAATTAATAATTAATTCACCACCTAGAATAAAATCAAATATGAAGGATGTATAACACCACAAGGTGTTAAACTCATATTTAGTAATAACACTTGATGTCATTTACTTTATCATACGAGACAAAAAGAAATTGTCTATGAATGGTTATATTTTAGATCTCAGTACGGTTTATTGCCAATCTCGAATGATAAAAGTGACAAAGGCAGATCTTCCCAACGTAACTTTAAAAAAAAAGTACAAGGTTTGACATATGTTGACACTGATGTTGTTTGAATAGTCCTGATCTGGTTGATGATCTTGTTGCTTCTATGTAATGATTCATCTATGGCTATTACCAAATACTCGGTTTTATGATTTGGGAGTAGCGAGCAACCTTTCCTTAGAAGGAGATAGTATACAAAAGTTTAAGCAGACAACACATTATGTATAAATTATAGATCCTTTAATATATATAATAAAATGATGTTTATATTATCACCTCTAGAGTTTATATCTTTTCAAAATAGTGTACTTTGTTTAATGAATCTTGTTTCTTTTTAGACTTTCTGTAAAACATTTATTATTTCTAAATAGCACGATTGTTATCAGGAACCCTTCTGTGCTTTACTTTTACTGATTTTTTCAAGAGAATGAGAAAAAAGGGAGAAAACATTTCAAATAAATGAGAAAAACCAAGGGAATAATTGAGAAAAGAGAAGTATATCATGTATAAAGAGTATATTTCAGACAGCGAGCAAATAAAGAGATAGTAGCCATGTAGCAATGTCCATAAAGTCATATTACACACCAATGAGGGATAGCATGATAAAAAGTAATCGAGTAACGCATCAATAGGGCAGAGTTTACTACCACAACTATGTCTGGCTAGCCAGACGTACTATATTCCATTATTTTAGTATCATGCCTTGGGTTAATACCAATCTCTTCACCTCTCTTCACTTCTTTTTTTTCTCATCAACCTTTTCTCAATAATTATTCTCCTTTTTCTCAATGATTTGAAAATGTTTCTCAACAATTTGAAAATCTTTTCTCATTAATTTGAAATTTGTTCTCTTTTTCTTGAAAAAGACAGTACATCACGTTTGTAGTGCTATCTAAAATTAACAACCCTTCTATTTGTTCTGCAGGTAATACAGCGAATTTTGTCAGACTAAATGTATTTATTTTTTATTGGCCAAACCAGAGATCAAAATAAGATGGCTTAGATAATTAAGAGATGGTTCAAACTAAGCAGTGATATTACCAAAAATTAAATGGGCAGCTTCAAAGTATAATAATTGGTGTGAAAAAATTGATCAAGCCAGGATTTTACATGTTAAAGTCATACCAAGAAAGAATAGTTTGTAAGTAGACGGAGTAACTGTAGATACAGCTGTGACACAATCAATAACAAACAAATAGTAGGTTGTAACACACTTTTGAATGAAGTACATCAATGACTATCAAATGTCAGCTGGAATATATATTTCAGGCCAATAATTGCTATTCAATATAAAAACCAAAACAAAGTATAAACCATCTATTACTGTTTAGTAGTTTCTAACTGGTTAATTTGGTCATATTATGGGAATTAGGATAAAGAATACATGACACAACTTAGAATCAGTACTAAAGTATGAACTTTATGGAAACATTACCTAAATATCATATTTAACTTTTAAAACCACATATGAGATGTATGGAACCTTCAGGTATTCTTTGTAAGAATACAAGCTATAACATTTCAAAATAGAAAACATCTCCAATGCACAGCTTCAGGGTCATTCGGTTGGTACAAAGAATGCGTAAGCCATTACTCATGAAAGCATAGCCTCAAAATTGTCTGTTGACAGTGAAACTTATAAGATCTATTATGAACTTTGATATCCAATTTCGTTAAGGAATAGGAAGCTCTATACTTGTTCTTTCACGAAGAGTCCTAAACTGACCGATTTCAAACGTTATCAATGCTCTTATTGAACGCTTACAAAATTTAATCGAGTATCCCGTAAATATCTTCCATAAACATTATACTTTTTTGTCCAGAAATTGGGTCTAATTCTTTGTAAACAGTAGGGGATTTATTTTCGAAAGACTGGGCAAATTAGCTTCAAACTTTTGACCTTTTTTGGATAATTTAACCTCACGCAGATGTCCAAAAGTATTCAAAAAGTGGGATTCATTTTCAAGCAGTCGGTAAATTGAGACTAGAAGCACAGAATCCAGCGCTCAAGTCAATAGGTTTTTTCTCTCTCTCTTGCATTGATAACTCTATTGAATAACTGTCCCTTAGTGACTGCTAATAGCCAAAAAAGGATAATTGAAAAAAGCGCACTGTTCGTGATTTTTCCTGACAAACTTCTTTTATTAAAACTAAGAACCAAAACTGCGGCAGATTTCACAATGGAAGAAGATCTTGAATACTCATCACAGATTGAAGAAGAGGAAGATATTTTTTTTGATGACGACTCAGTAGCAGTTGAAGATAGAGAAATACAACAGCTAACAGGGTCAAATAATAATGATAACAACAACAATAAAGATGATTCTTTTCGTAACCTATTAGCTGGACCTTCAACCAATAAAGTAAATAAATAAAAACGAGAGAAATCCACTAAAGTCTATATTAAAGTGGTTAATTGTAGGCTGGTATGGTTTCGGTAGATAAAGACAAAGTGAATCGTATCATTTATGAAGCATCCAAAGTAAATAAACAAAAATAGAAGCCGAGTTTCGAAACTTTAATAAAGAAAAATGTTTTAGGGTTCTGCTTTTTTTGAAAGAGAGAAAAAACGAGATGAAGCAGTAACAAAAAGGATCCAGGCTATTCTTAATAAATATGAATTGATACGTAACCAAGATCTGACATTTGAAAGAAAAATTGCGGATAAAATGGTAAACTGTGCTAAAACATTTGAAACGATACCAGCTATTAATTATAACTAGATAAACGACTTGGAGAAAACCCGTGACTTGACACAATGTATCTGTCATGTTGATATGGATGCATTCTATGCTTCTGTTGAAGAATTAGAAAGACCCGAATTAAAAACAAAGCCGATGGCTGTGGGAGGATATACCATGCTGTGTACAAGTAATTATGAGGCCAGGAAGTATGGTGTTCGAAGTGCTCTTCCTGGGTTTATTGCGCTGAAACTCTGTCCTCAGCTCGAGATTATTCCGCTACATTTTGATAAGTATCGTGCTGCTTCTGAAAAAGTCAGAGCTGTATTCGCAAAATATGACCCGGATTTCTTGCCCATGAGCTTGGATGAAGTATGATAAATTTTGAGATATAAATATAGACTATTGTTATCAACTAACTCTAAATATATTAGGCATATCTCAATTTAACTAATGTAATGTACTCACAATATATATACATCTAATGTCATGTTCATATTTTTTATTTTTAACATAACTTTATAGTATCTACAACACACTGATATGACCCCATCTGAATTGGTGCAGCAAATTCGAAATGAAATTTTTGAAAGTACACAGCTAACGGCAAGCGCAGGTAGTTTAAAGATAAACAAATTATTATGAATGTTTCGTAGTTCTAACAACCATATTATTGCTGTTAAATAATGGTGAACTTCAGGCATTGCATGTAACAAAACATTATCTAAAGTCTGTAGTGATATTGATAAACCCAATGGACAATATTTTTTGCCAATAGACCGTGCACATATAATGGAATTTGTAAAGGATCTGAAGATCAGACAAATACCAGGTGTCGGTCGTGTAACAGAAAGAGTACTGCAATCTCTTGGCGTAGATAAATGCAATGATATATATACACATAGGGCAGTACTCTATAAACTTCTAAGCCCTATCAGTTTCCAATTCATGTTGCGAAGCTATTTGGGTATAGGACACACTACTTTTAATTCTGAAACAGCAAGGAAGAGTATGAGCGTTGAAAGGTAAATGTTTCTTTTTTCAGAGAAAAAATCACGCATAACTATAAACAACCATTATCATACATGCCATATTTGAAAAGTAGAAAAAAGAAAATATATTGATGGAAGTACTAAATAATAAATTACATAAATAAATTTAAAAATGATAAAAATATGGATATAGGACTTTCTCTTCCATGTCTGAGCCCAATGAACTTTTTTCAAAACTGAGAGAATTAGCTGAGCTATTAGAAAAAGACCTTAAACAAGAAAACCTAATGGTATAAAATATACTTACTATCGCATTTTAAAAGCTGTAGTGCTGCTGTTTAATTAATTTTCTATTCCTCCAGGGAAGAAACATTGGAATCAAATTGAAGCATACTTCATTCGAACTAAGAGTAAGATCAAAGACTGTGCCTTCTGCAATATGGACAGCTCGTGATATTGAACGGTTTGCCAAAGAGGTAAAGACATAAACAAAATAGATTGTTATTTTTTTTTCCACAAATAAAAATAGAGAAAAAAACTAACCCGATTCGTTGTTTTGTATCAAAAAAGCTTTTAAAGAGAGAGCTACCAGTCAAGATAAGATTAATGGGAATTCGTATGTCTTCATTAGAACCCAGAAGAAGTGAAGAGGAAAGTGTAACAAAGGTATGGTTTTTCAATATATACCTTGACATGAGTTTATATTAATTTTGTTGTTCAAAAACTAGTATTTCTCTAAAGTTCCTTCTTCTAGTAAAAAGGATAGTACTCTCCCATTAGTACCATTGCCATCAGAGTCTAACAATAACCACCACCTTATACCCTCTGACAATGTTATCAACGATGATGGCAATAACCCTGCTGTTCCATTTTCACCTCCTCATTCGTCTCCTATTGATGAAAACCCAATACTTGCATGTCCTATTTGTAATTGCCATTTACAAATGGATAATGCCTCCTTCAATTACCATGTGGACATATGTCTTAATAAAGTTGAAGTAAAATCGATCCTAAAAACTCAAATGGGAGACGAGCGAACAACAAACAGTTTACCACAAGCAAAAATACCAACAAAACCGTCATCATCAGGAGTAAAAAAGAAAGGAAAAAGGTAGGTGACATCTATTTATTATTGTGTATCTATAATGAAATCTACGTAATGATTATTAATGTATAACATAATTATAGACACATGTCAAAGGTAAACGGCAAGTCTCTCTTAGACTACTTTGCAGAACAGTAGATCTCTCTTTAATAAATTTACATCCTCTTCTCTTCTTTGAATTACACTATTACCAACCTAATATATTCTAATAATGCAAATTTTTTAGTTATGACCCATTACCCGGCCATTACGTAATAATTTTTAATAAACAAACTGATAAAAAAGCATGAAGATGGGAATGAATTGTTCTTCTCTTTTGATTAGTCTATAAAATAAATTGATAATGATTTCTTTTGTTTTATTTTATATTTGTTACTAGTGTTAATGACTTAGCATAAGTGCAATTAAGATTTTATAAAATGTGTGCTCGTTCAAAAGTGCTGACAAGAATAAGGAAATGAGGTTTCAGAAGTACTTTTATCTACTTATCCCCTGGATAGGGGCACTGATTTTACCAACGAAAGATTATAAAACCAAATAAGCTTTATAGTTTATTTATCACTTTACTTGAATTCTTTAGCATCACTGAAAAAAAAAGAAGTATTTTGGATGTATAAAGATCACAAACCCCTTTTTTTATATTTTTATATTTCTAAAGGTACAGTAACCCATTTTATATTAGAAGAAAGAGCTACGATAGGGGGCGGGAAAACAACATGTTGTTTCAACGACAATTGAACGGGCTTTTTTGTTTACCCTCAGAACAGTAAGAGAACAGTACGAGCAAGCCCACAAGAATACATTTCATACAGCAAAAAATATCTCCGAAAGGCTATCAGAAAAACCCAGGCAAAGCATGGGAACCGTCATGATGTTCAAAAAATGGCATTTATTTGAAACAAGACAATATATATATATAAAAATTAAGTCATTGACAGGATGGTTTTTTATTTTGTTTTATACTTGCTCAATAATGATACAATCCAAACCTGTTCCTATTTTCATCCTTATGGGTACTGCTGGTTGTGGTAAATCTAGTGTTGCTGGATAAATGCAAAAAATCCTGAATTGCTCTTATTTTGAAAGCGACTCTTTTCATCCTAAATCAAATGCTGATAAAATGGCTTCAGGTATATTATTCATTAACAGTAATATTGAAACTGGAAAATAAAGGAGGAAAGAGAGGAGACTCGAAACCATAGTTACGGCTCTCCAGCAGAAATGCGGTGGCAATAATAAAATGAAAATTAATTTATGTGTACTTTTAAAAGGGCATCCTTTGGATGATGACGACCGTTGGCCTTGTCTCCGTAATATCCGTGATCACATCGTCGAGCAAGCCAATTCAGTAAAGAATTTGGATGTGGACTCTCCTAACCGTGCTGTTATTGCCACTTGTTCTTCTCTCAAAAGGGTAAATCGTGGTATATTAAGAGATATTCCTACTAACCTTGGTCTTGTCACATTTGTCTACTTGAAGGGTACTTATGAACTGTTACTGAAAAGAATAAAAAACCGCACTGGTCACTTTATGCCCCTTTCTATGCTTCAATCACAATTGGATACGCTTGAAGAACTTGATGAAAAGTCTGAAAACGTCATCATTGCCACAATCACACCCCCTCCCGATGTTGAAGCAAGGGATATTGTAGAAGTTGCCACTAAGAGAAGTCTTTTACCTGATGCTTAAAAAAATATATATTCTTTTCTCTACACTTCTCTGCGATACCTAGTGTTTAACTTTTTGATACTATGTTACGTGTATAAGTTTTGTCTAAAATAAAATAAAAAGGTCAAAAAAGGGGCTTCCTTTTCCTTTCTCTTTCGTTATTCCTCCCAAATTTCATTTACACTCTAACATCTTTTTTTTTCTGAGATTATATAAAAACGGCAAACCGGATTCAATTTTAAAGTTTTTGAAATGTTTAACGTGCCACTTTTATTAAAACTTGGTCTATGGCTTTGCTACAGTTTTTTCTTTTTTTTTTAAAAAAAACAGTAGAGAATGAGAAACGATTGATACTTTTTTTGCTTTTTTTTAGTGGGAGAAAGGATAAAAATAGAAATAAAAAAGGAAACTTTAGAGTTAACTTTGGCTACTTAATTTTTGAGATGAACCGCATTCAATGAATTTATAATAATAAAGCTGTTTTGAAGTGCTCTTTTTATATTTAACAGTAAAAGTTACGTTTTTTCTCCATTTTTAGAAACCGAATTTGAATTATTGACTTCGCTTTTTTTTATTTATTATAACTATCGCCAAGCCTGGTTACTTGTTTTCGTATTAAAATAGGAGTACCTGGGAAAGCGTAAACAAGTTTTTCCCCTTTTATTTTTATGTTTTGATTCTGTGTGTACAGTGGTACTTGCTAGACTAAATTAAAAGATTTTGAATATTGAAATAATCTGTTATAACTTGACATTAGAATTTAAATAAAATAAATGAAGAGTGTATGTATTTTTAGAAAGGGAGAGATGGAATTAGAGCGCTAATAGTATTTGGCTTATGATTGTTGCACTGTATTTGTTAACATCTCTGCAGGATATGTGACTATTAAGACACTTTTTTCCCTCTAAAACAGAAGTCTATGCATGCATCAATATATATAAATATTCCATCAAGGGAAAATAAGATAAATATATATACATTTAAGCACGCACGCACACACACATGTATTTTTTGAAAAATAGAAAATAAAAAATCTATTTTGTTTGGGTTTTCCGAAAGAGGAGGAGAAGACGGGGTATATTACATGATATTTTTAGTGGCTATGGCATTTTTAAAATTCGAGGGCAACTATAAATACAACTCAAAAACAACTATCGAATCAAGGTTTTTCCAACTTCCATTATTACATACTGTGTATTATATTATCTTTTCATTTATTCACTTTTTTTCTAAAACGACAGCATCAATAGAAAATACATAAATCCAAAATGACATTAGATTGTAGACGCCGTAAATCTTCGCCTGAATTTACTGTTCCAATGTCAATTCAGTCAGATACAAACACCAAATCATCAGAAGTACGATTTATTATTTTTTATAAGATAAAACAAATCAAATAAACTCAAAATTAGCATACTCACGTTCAATTTGTATTAATGATACGTTATTTACACTTTTTTCTAAAAAAAAATAAATAAACAGGATAAAGAAACACTAAAATGGATGAAATCTCAAAAGGAAGCATTAGATAAAATATTTAATAGACAAGTAGCAGAAAGACTATTAGTAAGTATATACATAAAGGAGATGAAACCTATAAACTCTACTGACCCTTTTTTTTCCCTCTTTGTCTACTTCTTCCTCCTCTTCTTTTTTATTTCAACTTTCCTTCCTTTACCTTTACCTTTTCATTACCTTTCCTTTCATTTAATTGTTTGTAAACAAATTTGATACATTCATTCACTTTTATCACTCACTAAAAGACTTCAGAAACACAAAGTTCTATATATACATCTCATACATCAATACCCCAATTTCTCCGATCCTTTTCGTCCCGACCAAATATCAGTAGCGTTCAATCATCATCATCATTATCTCTACCACCACCTCCACCATTATCACAAACAACTTCAAGCTCATCTAGCTATTTTACGCTTACTCCCTACTCATCTAGCCCAATAACACTTCCAGCTCCCCCTATTTTAAATTCGAGCTCTGTTGCCAGTTTAAAAAAGAAAAAAAGACTATTACGTGCGTCCATTGCAAGCTCTTCTGGATCCAGCATATTTGACTACCCTATTACACCACCTATATCTACTGAAACAAAGACAATGTTATGGGAACCTGAATACCGAAAAAGCACTTGCTCGGATATCGAGCTTGCCACCGAAATTGGCCAGGGTTTATTGACCGAAGTCCGCAAAATGCAAGCAGCACTTCAAGAGAAACAGGAAACGCTAGCTTGCCTAGAATTTGAAAGGTCCGAAAATCAGCAACTTATCGATGAGCTATCAAAACAACTTCGCTTTAAAAATGAAACAGAGGGTAATGTAGAAAACCACATCACTGACACTACCTAAAAGATATTAATATCTCTTCTTCAATCAAATCGTCATATAATTTAGATAAATTGAAAGAAGATATCTGGAACTTGGAATTGACAAACCAAGACCTATCACATCAAATTATTAAACTCTCTCAAGCAATTACAAAACTACAACTCGATAAAACAAAGTTTCGCAGAGAAAATAGCGTAATTCAACAAGAATTAGAAAATTTAAAAACTTCACAAGAAAATTTCAAGGAAAATCTGCAAAAATCACAGCAAGAGCACGAGGAGACCCTCGCGAAGTTAAAGAGACGAATTGAACATATACAACAAGAAAAGGAAAAAATTAATATTCAATTAAAACAGCATATAAAAGAAGCTTCAGTCAAAACCGAGCAAGAAGCTTCGATTGAGTTGATTAAAAAGGAAGTCATTGTTTCTAGTGAAGAAATTAGCAGCCTTCGGTTTTCACTCGAGCAGGCTCATAAAGTGATCAAGGGACTCCAGGCAGCATTGGATGAAGAAAAGATGAAAAAAGATGAAATTGAAAAGCTTCTTTATGAATCCCAGGAGACTATTGAAGAGATACAACATTGTACCACTCCTCTGGACAGCAATATAGGTAGCCCTCACTGGCCACTTGATGTTTCAACCGTGCGAGATGATACTAATATCAGTAGCCAGTCCTCCCTGAGTCAACCCCTGATTCCTGACGATGATAACAGTAGCAGCACAAGCCATTCGAACACAGCTTCTTCTTGGAAAACCGATCGCCACCCAACACTAAATGACGAAATTTTAAATGTTGAAAATGCGCGCCTCCTCGAAAACTCCAAAAGATGTGTCAAACAAAACAATTTAAATCATTACGGTTCTTTTTATAAGGAAAACACCCACCGTAATAGTGAAGAAGGAGAATTCAAAAAAATCACAAATGAAAAAGAGGAGAGTTTAAATAATACAGATAGCACTTGTAACATAGAAGAAAATCCAAACCATCCATTTTCAAATGTCAATGAAAATGATTTTAATAAGGTGGATTTACCTGCAATAATGCAGACAATGATCGGCGAGTGGTTATATAAATATATCAGAAATAGAGTTGGTCAGGGCATTTCTGCTAACTATCACCGCAGATTCTTTTGGTTACATCCTTATACAAGAATACTTTATTGGTGTACACAGGAACCAGGAACAGAAGGAGAATGGAAAGCAAAAAGTGGTAAGTGATTCAAACATATGATTTTTCTTTTGTTCTAAAGTATTCTTCTATTAGCTTCTATTTTGTCTTACCGTGTCGAAAAAAACCAAAATGGTGAACTACCAGCCATTATTATCAAGACTACAAATCGTGATATTAAAATAAAATGCACCAATAGACGTTCTCACAAAATATGGGTTCAGGTAAAGTAGAGAAGAGCTCCTTCTTTTATTAAAAAAAATGCCCTCCTTTAACACCATCTCTTTTTCTTTTTTTAACAATAGTCCCTTGAGTGCCTTTTAAAAGAAAAGACTCCTAAAGGTAATACGGCAAACAATCGCCTATCACTTTTACTTGAAACCGCTCCACCTGCCACCGTAAAAGGCTCAATATCAAAACAAAAATGGAGATGTTCCATGCTATCTCAAACAACAACAGATGATTCTTCTCGATTCACCTCTTTTGGTTTCTCTACACTCAAAAAGAGGTCGATTATATCCTAAAAAACACATTGAAATATTGGGATTTTCTTTCCTTCTTGTTTTTTGTCACTTTTAATTCTTTAATCAGATAACTAAAGTCAGTGTGCTATTAGTTTCTATGATTACTTTAATTCCTACATAAAAGAACCAAAATGTATATTATAGTTATATATATATCTACTTAAAAAAACGAAAGAAAGAATAAATAATGAGAAAAAATTCCATCTTAAATGGCATCTTCATTTTCAATATATATCAACCTATTTTATTAATATACAGTGAAATTCATTCTTTTCTCACATAAGGTATAAAAAAAATTTAGTTTTAAATATAAAGCATTATACATGATTTTTATTACCTTCAGACCCTTTAATCCTCGAGGAACCGTACCAACCAGCAGTGAAAAAAGTATGCAAGTAATTACCGTTGTAGCTGATCAATACTCTATTTTTTTATGATGGAGGATGTCTTTATTTATAATGATATACTAATATATAATCACAAAAGATAATATTTTAAAATATAATTGATTTTATTGGGATAACGTAACCATTCATGGGACGATGTTATACTATTGATATATATCAAAAATATAGAATACGACTCTTTTTTATTATTATAAATATGTTTCTTTTATATGTGTATTCATTTTTTTGTATGCTTCCATTTTCAATACATGATGTCGTGTTTCTATATATGTCTTTTTGTCGTACCCTGAAATACATGCCTCGATACTTTTTCCAAAAAATTGTAGTAATGAATGAACTGGATACTCCCCTCTACTTGAACTATAATATTTTCTTTGGAAAATTTATTTAGTGGAAAGATATAAGCAAGTTAGTTTGATAAATTTACGTTTGTCGCAAGTAGCAGGGTAGGTAATAAACCAAGGCCCCGAATTAAAAAAGAACTTGTTCCGATATTCGGAACGGCTTGTACTAGCCCGACGGGGGGGTCGAACCCCCAACCTTGAGATTAAGAGTCTCACGCTCTACCGATTGAGCTAGCCGGGCTGTTGTTATTTTTCAATTTTGTAAATATTACAAATCTATAAATATTTGCTATACTACGCGCACGCAAAGCGTTTGATTGGCTGGATTTTGGTTTTTGATGACGTCGCTTCGGGGTTTTTTTTCAAAGTTGGTTTTTTTTAGAGCAAACTCGTGCCATCATGATAGTTTCATCCACTTACTTACTACTTCAAAAAATTATATATTCTGTAATTGTTTTATTTCTTACTTAAAACAATTATGTATTATACCATAGTAAATGCTTTTTACTTCCCCACAAACTGTGTGAAATGAAAATCATTAAAATTCAATGCTATACTTGCATGTATTTAGTCAGATGTATACCGCTCCTTTATTATATACCAGTGACACTTTGTTTATTATAGATGCATATGAAGCTTACCAATGGATTAATATTACATTAATATAGTGTAAATAAAATATGGGGCTTTTTAAGTATATAAAGCCACTGTAATGCAGGAATTAATATAGTAAAATAGTGATCTCAATGTTCACCTATTGTGGCTTTATATTACATTATCTACTGATTCACCAAAATTACGAGTTTGATCTCAATGTTTATTGTTTACTCTCAAGTTTTCCTCATATAGGTTTTTTTTAAGTGCTTCATTTCAGGGCACTACATTAATAAAATTAGAACTGCATTTTGAATATTAGTTTTATGACATAATTTTAACGTAAATAGAATAAGAGTATAAATGATTTGCTTATGATATTTCAAAAATAATATATTGATTTTCTACAAGCTTACTTTAAACAA
>VCJC01002046.1:5267-15764 GCA_024140195.1 Backusella luteola | reverse complement strand
TTTTTTTCTTTTTTTTTTTTTTTTTTTACTCCATTTCCAACCAACCATGAGCCAAATTGATCAAAGTGCCCTTTTACTTGCTAGACAATTAAAAGGTATTGCCATTAGAAAAAGAAACAAAAGACTGTAATCATCTCAACTTGCTCTTACACTCTTTCTTTTTTTTTATTATACTTATTTGCTGATTGTGGCCTAACTCAACCTTTCTATATAAATATTTTTTATAATGTTGTTTTATTAAATCTGTACCTTTTGACAGATCTACAAAAGAATCCAGTTGAAGGTTTTTCAGCAGGACTAGTAGACGATAATATTTACGAGGTAAAATAAAAAAAAAAAAATTCCCCCAATTATTTTCCATTTTTTTTTAATAAATATTTTTACAACTTTAGTGGGAAATCCTTATAATTGGAGCTTCTGATACTTTATAGTAAGTATTTTGACAGCTCTTTCATGCTGCTTTAAATTCATGCTTTGAATTTTATTGTTCTTATCAACAAAAAATATTATTCATTCTGGTTTTTGTTTTCTAACCATTCTTGGTTATTATATCATTTCTTAAATAATATTAGTGAGGGAGGGTTTTTTAAAGCTCGCTTATCCTTCCCTAATGTAAGTAGCATGTTTTATGTGTTTTGTATAAAGAAGTGTTTACTGAAAAAATAACGTGTGTTAGTCTTATCCCATTGAACCACCCACCATGACGTTTATCACTGAAATGTATCACCCAAATGGTAAAAATTAAAATTCCGATAATTGGCTTAATAGCATCTCACAGATTCTAATTGGTTCATTCTATTTTTAGTTTATCCTGATGGAACTGTGTGCATATCCATTCTGGTAAGCTAGCTGGTTGTTTACTTGTAATAGAATGCTAAATGTGTGCTGATACTTGATATTGTTATTAGCATCCTCCTGGTGAAGACAAATATGGCTATGAACAAGCAAATGAACGTTGGTCACCTGTTCATACCGTAGAGACTATTTTATTGTCGGTCATCTCCATGCTATCAAGCCCTAATGATGAGTCACCTGCTAACATTGAGGCTGCAGTAAGTAGATATGCTCACAAATATACTATGTTTGCATATTGTTAAATATATTTTGATATTAGAAAATGTATCGTAGTGATTATCCTCAGTTTAAAAAGAAGGTACAGCGTTTGGTTAGACAATCAGCTGAAATGCTATAAACATGAGCCCATCAAGATATCGATACATTGTATATATTTATTATATTATTAAAGAAAGAATAGCAAAGCAATAATAATAAAGACATCCCTATAAATTATATAGAATTTATTTCTGTAGTAATATGTTGATTTGTCGTTGGTGTTACTATCATAGAAAGGGGGCAATGAGTCTATTGAGTGTTGAATTCCACTGGAACCTGTTTATAACGAGCTAATGCCACTTTACACTGTACCACACTTGATAACTTGTAATAGGTCTTGATCGACTTGATGAGATTTAGTTTTTAAATGTTTATGCTGCAAAAAATAAAAAGCTTGTTCCTGGAAATTGTTAAACATAATAATAGTGTACTTTCAACCAAATGTGTTTCGTATATAACATAACATTTACATTGTTTTTATAATATTTAAATTTAGTAAGCCAACGTTTTCTAATATCTTGTTTCTCAGACACAAAAGCCAAATGTAACATACTCATTCTTGATAAGGCAAAGGTAAAAACAAAAAAAGCTTATTGCTGACGTCGTAATCATGCTTTTATTAAGCTATGATTGGCTTATTTTATATGTACTTTGTGATTGAACCTAAAAAAGAAGGGAAAACAAACACACATTTTTCTTTTTCTTCTTCTCTTTATAATAAATTTAATATTATAACAGTAATACCTTAAGAATGACTACTCAAGCAAATTTAGAATGGTAAAAGTACAAGATAAATAAAGGAAATAAAAGGTTTTGTTTTCAACATTAACCATAAAAATAAATAAAAGGTTGTGTAATGACGAACAAGCAAAAACTGAGCTAGATTCTCTTTCTTTCCCAAACCAAACCAACTCACGTAAATATACAAAAGAGTACATGTTGAGCCTGTATAATCCTTTAGAAAGCACAGAGTTCACATCCCAGATACGAAGAACCGAAAACAAGGTATATATTTAATGACAAGTACAAGGCGTTCCTTCATGTGTTGACCAAATCGATTAGTCTATCAATTTATTAGACAACAATGACAAGTCGCTGGCAACATGTTTTATGCAAGCTGAACCCTTTTCGGGTAAATATATAATAAATCCTATTAATAGAATCATACGTGACAAACCTCTATTTCTTTCTTCCTTTAGCCTCTTCAAAATTAGATTGTAATAATAATAGTAGTAGTAATAGTAATAATGGTAATATACAAAATCACCATATCGCTTTGTTTGTAAACTAAAAAAAAAGACAAAAAAAACACGTTTTTCTGTTATAATTTTAGAAAATAACGACAGTAGTTCAGATTTACCACTTTGGGCTGGTGTAAGTCAGGGCGATATTGGTTCGTTTGATACGAATGGCGTTTATCATCTTGCAGGAGAAGACCCATTATTGGATGCTCCCTTGGAACCTGAAGAACAAATTGATCCGTTAAGTATAGATGTATTATTGGGTGAATTAAAGAATACTTTCGCTCGTCCAGCGCCCTCACCGCCACAACAGCAACAGCAACAGCAACAACAAGTCTTTATGCCTTTTGATCAGCCGCAAAAGGAGGCCTACCAGTGGGTTTATCGTGACCCATCAGGTAGTATTCAAGGTCCCTTTTCATCGCAAGATATGCAAGAATGGTATCAATCGGGCTATTTTGATGTTTCCTTAATGGTAAAAAGACAAGATTCACCCCTTTTTGAACCTTTGGCTGCGCTGGTTCGCGACAACCCGAGAACCCCATTTTTATCAACGGCTTGGCCCACAAATCAACAACAACAACAGCAAGAGCAGGCCTTTTTTCAAAATAATATGATGCGCCCCTCTCTCAGTACACCCATCAACAATAGATTCTTAGATACTTACCCTATTAGTCCAACAGAAGAGAAAAGCAATGTATTCGCCATGATGGATGGAAAACGTAACGACTTTAACTTTAATCCGCCACCTTTACAAATGTCTAGTGTGAACTCGTTTAATAAGAATGGGTTTATACCACACATGCCAATGTCACCACCCAACATACTACCACCATCATCCATGTCGGCACAAACCAATAGAATGTTTAACCAAACCAATGCATTTATACCACCGCGTTCCAGTCACACGATGAATAGAAGCTGGAGTAGTGGTCCACACGAGCCTTGGGAATTGGATCCTTTTGATATGAATAAACAACAGCAGGAGGTGTATAATAATAAAGGGATGCTGAATCAGCAACAAATTGAACAGCGTTATCTTGAAATATTGAGACAAAATCATCAGCAAAGTTTCCAATTACAACAGAGAATATTACAGCAGCAAGAGATGCAGCGTCGATATATGCTTATGAAGAACGAAACTTCGCCTAATTTTGACCAGAATTTACCGCATCCAATAATAAATGTACCAAACCGAGATTCTTTATTTGAAGACGTAAATCAAATCACAAATACTCTATCTAATTTTAAATTGAAAGAGGAAGATAATGGTCCAGTCGTAGATAATTATAAAGCATGTAAAGTATCATATTTAGAAAATGGGATATAACGAAAAGGGATCTAATTTAAAACACCTTTAGCAAATCCAACAATGTGGGGACCAACTGCATTGAAACAATCAATTCAGGATGAACGATTAACATCAAAAGTAAGTATTAACGTTTTTTTTTTTGTTTTTTTGTTTTTTTTTAAAAAAAAAGAAAAACCTTAAATTCTTATCCTCCCTCCCCCTTTTAGAATCCACGATCCAATGCCCCACCTCAACAACAACAACAACAAAAAGCACCCAAAGTAGCCATTTCTTTCTCAGCAAATACAGCTACACATGTACAACCAAAATCAAACCTATGGGGTGATTCAGGAAGACCAAAACGTGTTTCAATGACAGGAAGTGCGCCCATGACTAGACCTGCCGAAAAACCTACCAAACCCGTCAATTCATCAAGGGAACCAAGCGAGGAGTTTTGTAAATGGTGTAAAGTGACTTTACGTGGGTTAAATGATGGTGTAAATGGTAAGAATAAAAGGACAGAAGTAGTAAAGCGCTTTATATAACTCATATTTATGTAGTGGATGAAATATTACAAATGTTGCTAAGTTTTCCCATTGATGATAAAAGCTCAACAGAAATCATCCAAGACATTATTTATGCCAATTCAGCTTCAATGGATGGTCGTCGATTTGCTAGTGATTTTATGAAACGTAGAAAGGCAGATATGAATGGCGAACTGGGTGCATTGTTACCAAAGGCGCTTTTGACCGAAGATGATGATTCATTTAAAGTGGTTACGAAAAAAGGTAGAAAGAAATTCCATCACTAAAAAGGGATGCTTTATATAATAAACTGGAGTGTGCTGGCTCTTTTTATTTTAAAGAAATGTGTGTGTGTGCGTGTTTTATTATTAAAATCAAATATTTATTATTAAAAAAGAGAAATATTTTTTTTTCTTTACTTTGCTACTTTATTCATATTTTACACCTTTCGCTTCTTTTGCTGCTTTTTCATTTGACGTGCTCTTTCCTTTTCCTCATATTTACGCTGCTCTGCAGGACTCAATTTCTTGACACGTTCTTCTTCGGCACGCTTAGCGTCAGCCTTCTTCTTTTGTAATTCCTCGGCACGTTCAGCAGCAACTCTCTTGGAAAATTCCTTGGTAAGCTCCTCACGGTTCTTGCGTACCTTACTCTTGACCTATATTGAATGGCTTAGTTTTTATGCCTTTTATATTAAAAAAAGAAACTTACATCAGCGTTGAGTTTAAGTTGAGCAATAATATCAGGTAATTCACAAGCAAGTTCAACAAAACGATCATATTGGTTATTGTTGGGAAGCAAGAAGGAAAGAGAAACGGTGATGGCGCCATCTGATTCATACATTTCAGGCTCAGCTGCAGGCAAACTAGAGATAACCAAGGACTCTAAACGATCAGCGTTTTGAGAGATGATTTCACCAACTTTGGTGGTTAAAATGGCATCAGCCAATTTTTGGGCTTCGGCGTAAATAGTAAAGTTCTCGGGAATAGCCTTGCTAGAGGCGATCTTTCCAGTACGTTTCTAATGTATTAAATGCCCATGTCAGTATTTGCATATATATAAGCATCTTTTCTATAGTTACCAAATCAAAGCGCTTCTTGTATAAGTCATCAGCCAAATCCTTCTTTACAACAGCAAATACAAACTGCTCGTTAATTTCTTTGTCCAAAGTAAGAGTCAAAACCTATAAAAAAAGCAATATGGTCATTATTACGGTTGAATGCCATTCTCATAGTGTATACTTACAACTCTATCAGCAGCGGGTGGGGTAACGGAAGTGAATGTAGAGAGGATCTTGGTTGTAAATAAGGTCAAGACATCATTTCTGGGCTTGAGCTATTGCATTTCTTTCTTTTAGTTTTCATTCATTCCTTCCATGCAGTTTCCTTTTCCAGCTTACCTTGAACCACCAGTGACCAAATTGAACATTGCGTCTACCAGAAGTGTACAAAAGATAATCAGCGGGGCCGTCCATCATCAACACAGACTTTTCACTTGTTGTTTTATCGCCAACCAAAGCAAATTGCGATTGGAGATAATCAATTTGACCTTCCAGCCTATCATCATTGTTATTATCAAAGTATCTTGATAATGAACGTAATCCATCTCTCTTACCAGTTCTTTGCCTTTGACAAGTTTTTAGTCTTTCCTTGGTACCAAACCAAAGTATAAACCAAGAAACCAGTCAATAGGATAATTTCCATTTGAAAATCCTGGATAGTAAAAGCTAATATACATGCAACAATGAATTAGTTTACTTTTATCAATGGCCATTACTTGATATAACTTACGTCTAACCATCATATCATCAGCAGAGACTATTTGTGTATAAAAAAAAAAGATGATGAGAAACGACATTGATTAAAACACGTCAAGGATATTATTTACAAACAACAGGCTGCTTTTCAGTAGCCTCTTCTTCTGCTGCAAGGGCGCTTGAAGCAAACCCTATAACTGCCATTGATTTCAACCAAGTCATCATCTTTACTGTTAAACTCTACAAGATGATGTTTCTATTGAAGGAAAAATGACACGAAAAAAAAACGTCGAGGGAAAAAAATAAGCCCAAATTTTGAATTCAGCCAGCCAATAAGCGTAGATTGGACGAACAATGGGAATTGTTTTTTTTTTCTTTGTAAATACAGTTTTATTTTGAGATTGCATGAAATTTAAAGTACTATAAGTGGTCTGTGTCGCTGAAAACGTATTTTCTTTACATGAGCACATGTAAGTTTCAATAAAAGCGAATCATCGTCTTTTGATACAGAGTTATCTTCATCATGTATATAGAACACTGTGTCCGAGTCATTCGTGTTGATTCGTTTTAATGCATAGCACTGAATCGTATCATCACTTGTCGTTTCGGTTAGTAATTCATTAGATTGCGTTGAGTTATACTTGAATGATATTTTGACGTCATCTAGACGGTGATTTGGTAACGATAATATCAATTTACTAACTATACTACCTCGAAGATGTAGTGTTGATAGTTTAGGAAAACTTGTTTCAATGACTTTTGCCAAATCTGGTGTCAAATTCGTAGAGTCAATATTTAGGTGTGTGATGGAGGTTATATTCGATGTTGACTCATTGAAAGTGAAAGCAACTCCAAATGTTGTAAGAGAAGAGAGCGTAGGAGGACAGGCGTCGATCAGCTGACTAAAGTTGATTGTATTGTCAGTTTCATCACGGAACATGCCATAAGAAGTGTAGTCAATGCAGAGGCTTTGAAGCACTTCCATTTGATACATCATATGCATGGGTCGAGGAATAATGTCATCTCTTATTGTGAGATTCTGTATGTATTTGGGTTGTTTTGATTGAATGAGATCCTCGAGAAATAAGACATTGGGGTCGTTGGAATTTATTTGGAGATCTTTTAATTTTATACCGTAGTCATCAAACTTGTTGAAAACGCCTAGTCCACTGCAATAGTTTTGGAAATTAAAAGTGTCCAACTTGGATCCAAACTTTTGAAGAAAGGGAAAGACGCCATCGTCAAAAACTTCCCTCAAATGATTTTCTCCGTAGTTCGCCAATGCAAGATCGGAATAACGAAGGGTGTTGATAAAAGGGTACTTTTTGATCAAATACTGATAAAATTGAATGTGAGCATCTGATTCATCAACGTCTTCAAGAGCCAGGTCAATTTCTGTGATTAAAGCTGCAGGCTGAACGTCATGAGGATTTTCACCAGAAATCAGATACGGTTCTTCAAGCCTCAGGTATTGAACCGAAGGCAGATTATTGTGCAATACTTCCAAATCCATCAGTTCGCACTTAAGGTCAATTAATCGAAGGTTTTTTAAAACCGGCATATTCATTAGCTGTAAGATGATTTGGAGACAAACTGAATAGCGTACATTCCCGAAAGATAGCTCAAGTGTTTTGAGTAGACTGAGCTGATTCGAAATGGCTAGTTGACGCGTCAAATGGCAATCACCAATGTCGCTGATTATCTCCAGTTTTGATGTTGAATTCACAAACTGAAATTGCATGGCCATATAATCTACTGTTGTATTCATATCAAAAACTGTGCCCAGTACAAGTTCTCGCAAGTTGGGGAGCATGTTACAAAGTTTTCTATTATCGGAAGTAGATTTTGGATCCACGTTCATCGTTAGTTTCTCTACTTGGGTTGCTCGATATGGTAAACGTTCCAGCATGTCTTTGAATTGGGGAAATTGAGCGCAGGTTATATCGACACTATAAAGTAGACTATATCGGTTTAGAGTGTCGTACCAGCCGCGGCAAACAAGCATGCATCGTAGCCTATCTTCCAAGTCAAGTTTAATAAAGATAGTATGCTGAATTTCTAAAGGCAGGTGATTCATTTGATAATAGCAGAAGAATTGACAGAGAACTCAGTTATCAATGGCTCAAAGTATTATATATCATATAAAAACAAATTATTTTCACACTCCTACCTCTTGCTTTGCTTTTTATTTGGCTGACACGAGTTCACTGTGAGAAATTCATTCTCTTCAATGGCACCTTCTTACTTTTATAATTTTTAGTTCCTGATCACTTACGCGTGATTATCTCCTTCTCTTCACCTTTCATATCCTTGTATTCATATTAAGATCGCATTTATATGTCATTGGGCCGGGTAAGATACTAATAGAAACACGAGAGACACACTTTAAAGATGCCTTTATTCTTAGAAATCTTTACACCTGGTTATTTATTGATTGATGTCATTAAATAAGTGTGTTAATAATAAAAAATAGTTCATCTGATATCGATAATCGCGCTCCACTTATCTTGAGGCACGTGCTTATTTTAGATGTTTGCTTTATCATTTGTAAAGTCGATATTGTTTAAATAGGTCGTTTAATATATATATCATGAATTACACTGCTTACCGCTTATCAAGGAACAAGGTCGTCCTCTGTTTAGTAGCTAAAAGCACTTTTATTAGCTAAAAAAATGAATACAATCGCTATCTTATATATACTTCATATCATATCCACGCAAATTATATATATTGCCATTAACACAAGGTCTTTTGTAATTTTCTTTAGAGAATGGAATGTCATCATGCGTTTATCGTATATAGTCATGACTAAATTTTATTTTTTGTTTTTCCTCCACCCTTTTCATATTAGTGATTATATTTTTTTATCCAAAGACCGCTGGGAAACTAACCACAGGGTCTTTCCCGATAGTCGCAGTTTTATATCACCTTGCTCCAATGAACATCATCATCAAGTAAGCGCGCTAAGATAAATTCGTGTTCTTCCGGATCTGATTTGGTTTGATCTTTAAAAATAAAATTGGTGTTTTTGACATTTCTTATATAGAAGAAGAAAAGAAAACCTTTAGTAATGAACAAGTATTTATTTACACAAACCGTCTCTTTATCTATCAATAGGTGTTTCTCTTGATTTAATTCTAATTACTCAGGAGAATTACTGTCCACCTTAAGGGCTTTGTAACACACAATAAAACTTAAAATGTTATCTAATTTCTTTCCAAATTAGGCAGAATTGAATACGTTTTTGAAGAAAGTAAAAAATGAGTTTTGTTTTTTAGTTCATGAAACTGTGTATAAAAAATGACTTCTAAGATATAAAATTAAAGTACAAAAAGGGAGAAAAAGAGAGCATAGTAATAAGAAGGAATGGTGGAATAATGAATAAATAAAAACTAAAATATTTAAGCAAACTTGACATCGACATTAGCTTCTCTGGCCAACTGAACAATGTTTGAGAACTTGACAGCCTTTTGGGCAGCAGTATCTAATTCATCTTCAGCAAAGATACGGAGACCAGATTCCTTGATCTATTTTCGAGAAAAAAATAAAAGAAATTAATCAACTCGAACAAAAAGGTATTCCTTTACTCTATTCTTAATAAAAACACTTACCAATTTCTTTGCCTCATCAACCTTGGTACCACGGAGTCTGACAATCAAAGGAATCTTGAGGTCCAAGTCCTGGGCAGCGGCAATGATACCTTCAGCAATAACATCACAACGCATGATACCACCGAAGATGTTAACAAATGCAGATGAGACAGTGGGGTCAGATGTGATGATCTCGAAAGCAGCCTTGACAGCTTCAGGGGTAGCAGAACCACCAACATCCAAGAAGTTGGCGGGCTTACCACCGTGGAGTTGGATGATATCCATGGTAGCCATGGCAAGACCAGCACCGTTAACTAAAAAGATAGAAAAAGGAAAAAGTTAACACACACACGCACACACACACACACACACAAGTTATACAAAGAAACTTAATAATTACCTAAACAGCCAATGTTACCGTCCAAACCAATGTAGTTCAAGTTGTACTTGGCAGCAGCGATTTCACGAGAATCTTCTTGGGTAAAATCTCTGAGGGCAAAGACATCTTTTTGCTTAAAGTCGGCATTGTCATCAAAGTTCAACTTGGCATCCATACAGAGGACCTGGTTATCGCTGGATTCAGACAAGGGGTTAATTTCAACTTGGGTGGCATCCTTCTCGTTGAAGAGCTTGAAGAGACCTTGGAAGGTCTCAGCAGCCTGGGGTTGACCCTTGGGAGTGAAGCCCAACTTCTTGGCCAAGTCCAAAGCCATTTCCTGGGTGAAACCAACCTTGTTATCAACAGGAACGGTGATGATGGCCTCAGGGCTCTGGGCAGCAACGGTTTCAATATCAACACCACCTTGGGCAGAGGCAACAATGACAGGTCCAGCAGACTTGCGATCCAAAAGGATGGCAAAGTAGTATTCGTTGCGGGCGTACTTGCGCTCACAGACGTAGACGGCGTTACAGGGCTTACCTTCGGCACCGGTCTGCTTGGTGATCAAGTTGTGACCAAGCATCTTGGAGGCAAGGTCCTTGG
>VCJC01002037.1:75349-86560 GCA_024140195.1 Backusella luteola | reverse complement strand
AAAAAAAAAAAAAAAAAAAAAAAAAAAAAAAAAACTTAGCAACAGTATCCATCAAGTAAAAATTACTAAGTATTTACAGTGTAAGAATAACCAAACAAGTGATGATCGGGTGTGTTGTAAAATGTCTCTAAAATAACCAGTGTTCCTAGATAAACAACACCATTAAGTGCTAGACTCTTAAGTAGTGTCTTTTGGACAAGTTGCGATCTACGATAATTAGGATTGAGAAAGGCACGCAAACATAGCGTTTATATATAAAAGGGTATTACGTTGTAATGAGTTGAATGACGCGAGGCCAATTAAACGCTTGTCTAAGACCAGCAATAAAGTACCCAAGATGATTAGATGGAGCTAGTCGTAACATGGAAATGAAAAAAAAAAGGAAACACCAAATATAATTTGAAACTCGCTACTTATTATTATTTTTTACGCCCAATAAAAAGTATCATGAACTTGCATGAAAAGTTGGAATACTCCCATATTGAACAGCATATTGAAACAAATACTAGTCCCAACCGTTTTTGTGTTCCTATTGAGTTTAACATGTCATCCCAAGTTGAGAGAAAGTATGATAAATCGAACGTAGCCATTGAATATGAATTCAATTGTGACTCTGCTCTATTTGGTGAATTGTACCTGGAAGAAAGGGAACATGGAGGCAGAGAAATGGATAATCCTTGCTATACTCAAGCCTTCAGAAATGTCCGTCTTGGAAGACGATGAAACTCTCTAAAAAAAACTAAGAAATTGCAATGGCGTATGAGCCACAATGCTCTTTGTATGAATTTATCGAAAGCACAAACCTTATTTTTCTGAATAAGCCAATAAAAAAGACGTTATGCAGCACCAGTTTGCCTTTTTAACGATTGTTTTGTTTTTCTGGTTTTTTTCTGGTTTTTTTTCTTTAATAATATTATTTTGTTATGGAAACCCACCTGTTGCTAAGAGAATATCCAAGAGCTCTTGCACTAAGGCCAACCGTATTGGAAGAAACGCCTTCAGGGGTATTGGTATTTGAAGAGTACAAAGACCTGGAGAATAGAGCAGTGACTAAGCTCGTCGGCCCTGCTGAGTTTGAGAACTCACAGTGGAGAATACTCACTTCACGTCCAGTCTTTGGCTGTCTAGGCTTAATAACGGTTCAAAACGGTAACTGAGTTATACTCTGGCTCCATTTTGTACATTTGCCAAATGTTAATGGCATCTCCTTTTTTATTATTGTTAGAATGCTTTGTAGCCATTGTTACTGATTGTGTTTCTGTTGGAAGAATAAGAGCGGCAGAAGAAGTGTACAAAATACAGTCTGTATCATTCTATTCGCTATCGTCCTCAAGATACGACAATGTTGCCGATGTTTTAAAAAAAGAAGGTTGGGAAGGTGAGGAGATGGATCAGCCTAGTGTTATCCAACAGCATCCATGCACAGAGCTTCAGAAATTATTTTCGTTGGGAAACTTTTACTTTACACCTGATTTTGACTTGACAAAAACCGTCCAAACACGGTAAAAACAAAAGATATAGCCCACTTTACTGTTTTCAAACTTAGCATCACATTTTTATTTTTAGCACTTCCGCTGCGTCATCGAGTGTTCATGCCTTTGATGAGCACTTTTTATGGAACCAGTTTTTGATATCAGGTTTATTGGAATTTCGATTAAAACTGGACAAGACAAAGCAGCTGGATCTTGATAGAGGTGGATTTCTGGTAAGAGATACGGGGCTTGTTTGTTTGGGTTGCATAACGAGGTATAACCATAAATAAAACACAAAAAGGTGTTTGCAATTCGCGGTTTTATTGGAATAGAAACAATCACATTAAATGGAGAAAAGCATGAGCTATCAGTTATTTCAAAGCTGAGTTGTTTGAGAGCGGGAACAAGATTTAATTCAAGAGGAATAGACGACAATGGACATGTAGCAAATTTTGTTGAGGTATTTCTTGCCACCTATACAATAAAAAAATCATTCTAGATTTAACTTATATAATTCCAAATGATCCAGACAGAGACTATACTATACTCTGATAGAATCTGTTATTCTTACACCCAGATCAGAGGAAGTGTACCAGGTAAGAACCATTGAATTGAGATAATAAGAATAATAATAAACCAAGTCTTGTGATGTTTTTGTTTATTCATAACCATAATATCTATATAAAATAAACGTATCATAATACAAAAAGTGTTTTGGGAACAACAGGCACTGCAGTTGGTTCAACATAGAATACAAATTTCACGTGGGTCTGACGCGGCTCAGCCTGCTGTTAAACGACACTTTAATGAGTTGGTCGATCGATACGATTCTGTTTGTAATATCAATCTGTTATCACAAAGAGAGGCTGCAGGCGAATCGGTTCTTAGTAAAGCCTACATTACAGCAATCAATCAACTCGATGTACCCAAAAATTGCGTGGATATGGTTCACTTTGATCTTCACACGGAGTGCAGAGGAGGCAATTACGATAATTTGGAAATCCTCATGCGAGATATAAGAATGATGCTCGATAAGTACGGCTATTTTTTGATGGATACGGATGAGAACCAAATGGTGTGTCCCCAAAAGGGTGTGTTTCGCACAAACTGTATGGATTGTTTGGATCGGACCAATCTTGTTCAAAACGAAATATCAAAAGGTGTATTGATGGAGTATCTTCATAATAGATTCAGGGATCGTATGTTGATGACAAGTATGGAAAGTCTAGTTACAAAGCACTCCCATCTGTGGGCAGAAAACGGAGATAGTCTTTCCAAGATATATGCAGGTACTGGTGCATTAAAATCCAGCTTTACCAGAACAGGAAAGGTCACTTTTATGAATGTACTGAGTGATGCTACACGATCAGTCAACCGGTTTTATATTAATAACTTTCAAGATAAGGCGAGACAGGAAGTCATTGATCAATTATTGGGAAAATTAGCAAGCCAAGCACCTGTTAAAATACACGATCCTATCAGTGACTCTGTTGCCCATCAATTATCTAGAAGAATAAAGGAGTACTCATCATCTAGAGCAGTGACTATTTTCTGTGGAACTTACAACTTGGATGGGAAGAGCTTTAGAGGTGAACTCTTGGATCCTTGGTTGATTCAGCACCATGAATGTAAGTATACTAGGATGGCGTATAAATACACACTCTTATACAAGTTGATAGGGAACGAGCAAGAACCAGATATTTACGCATTGGGTATTCAAGAAATTGTCGAGCTATCACCACAACAAGTAATGTCAGCTGATGAAGAAAAAAGGTATCTTTAAAGATGGAAATTTAATTTCGGTATTATAGACGCTTAAAACAAAATAAAATTAGAAAATTTTGGGAACAGCAGATTGAAAGTACACTTAACCGACACACCAACGGCAAAACAAAGTATTCGCTTTTACGCTCTAATCAACTAATGGGAGAAGCGCTTATCATTTTCGCAAAGTCAAATATTGTTGGAGAAATAAGAAATGTAGAAACTACAGTAAAAAAGGTATGACATACAATTGATAAAAAATGAGCTGAAAGTTTTGAGATAAAAAAAAATAGACGGGTATTATGGGTGTTGCTAGTAATAAAGGAGCCATCGTCATTCGAATGGATTATGGTGATACTAGTTTTTGCTTCGTTGCAGCACATTTTGCATCTGGAAAATCTAACGTAGACGATCGTAATTCTGATTTTAATACAATAAATAATGGCATAAGGCTTTTAAAAGGAAGAACCATCGATAACCATGAGTACGAATATTTTTATTTATTTATTTATTTATTTTTAATACACTTCTAATTTTTGGTAATCAGGAATGTTATTTGGATGGGCGACCTCAACTATAAAATTTCATTATCAAACGAGGAGGTGAGTCAAGCACTATTGGAAGAGATTAAACTACTGTGTTAAAAATATCAATATTATTTAGGCTCGAATGTATGTCGAGGAAGGAAATATTGAGGCGCTACATAGAAACGACCAAGTAACTAAATGAATTCATATAATAATCTTTAAAACATGAATATAGCTCATTTTATTTTCTTAGCTCTATAACGAAATGCTTCAGAATCGCGTCTTCTCTAACTATCAAGAAGGTGATGTCACATTTTTACCCACCTACAAATTCGATATTTGGACAGATATGTACGATACAAGGTATTGGGTTGGAAACAACTTAACAATCAAGAAGATTAAATACTCAAGTAAAATTTCCTTATTTTTTAGTGAAAAACAAAAGGTGCCTGCATGGACTGATCGGGTCCTTTTTAAAGGGAAGCAACTAAAACAATTACAATATGCCCGTGCTGAATTATATACGTCTGATCATCGACCTGGTAAAAAAATTGTTGGATTATTTGAAAATGGGAAAACTTATACATCTATATATTGTATGTCCACTTTATTCAAGTTTTTGCTCTCTTTGAGGCAAAGGTAATTAGTATGATATTTTTTTTTTACTATGTATAAATATTTTCTAAAAAAATAAAATGAAATAGATAACTACCCTTAATCATGATGCAAAAACTAAATTACAAAAGGAATTATATCAAAGTTTAAGTAACATGGATACCAATTCATTAGCCATTCGGTCTGGTCCACCTAAATGTAAAAATACAATATCACTGGCTATACCGGGCCATACTCCTACTGATTCATTTGTGGACACTTTGATAGATTTGGCTTTTGATGTGAATGATCGTAAGTTCTGTATATATATATGCTTATAAATATTAATAAAAAAAAAACAGTTCCTTCTCCCAGCTCTGAATTAAATAATTGGTGGGAAGATGGCGCAGGTAGATATTAGTTTTGTTATTTGTTAAATACAAGATAAATTTAATGTAAGCATTTTCAATCATATAGCAATTCCAAAGGCCGATAGAGGCCGTGCTTCGAATTTAAACCCATTTGGTGATAATGATCCTAAAAGTATTATAAAACTAACTTGTGATTTTAACGTATACAAAAATAATATTTACCAATTTTATTCTTAGATAATTCCTCTGTTAAATTACCCGCTTCTTTTCAGTCAGATAGTGGCTGGACCTCACTTAGTCGAGTATTCTTAGCCAATCCAACAAAATCAAAAAAGGACCAATAGTACTTTTGATACGAAATGAAATCAACTTCAGTCAGTTTTTTCAAATAGCATGAACATTTTAGAAAAAGATAGAGAAATGACCAAAAAAAAAAGCCTTTGTATTATATCATAAACATATCAACGGATTACCTTCAACTAATAAACATGGACTTACAATATCAAGGATATATTATTTTGGAACGCAAGCCATTACCAAGCCCTAGATTATATTAAGTTTGGAGTCGCATGTTTTAGAGCTCTTGACTAGTATTTTGGATTATATTTGTCTTACTCTTAAAAAAGAGGCTTTTCTTCATCCAAGTGTTTTTTTTAATTGGAATAAAATAGAACAATCATGCCTCTTCAGGTTTGATTAATTTTAAGACTTTTTGTGAGTAATAAATCAAAGAAAGGAATTAACTATTAGAATAGAGATTAATTCATGAAATAAAAATGACCCTATACCATTTCTTACATTAGTATTCTTTTCTTACGCTATCGATATTATTTTATTTTACAGACATGTCTGTAAAAAATGGCTACATCATATATGGAAGTAGCGGTTTCTGTTGCTCTGTGGTATGAAAAATTGCTATAATAAAAACTGTTATTAACAAAATACATATTAAGGAGTCTCGGTATACGATATCGGGTTATAACATAAATTGGTAAGAACTTATTTTATCACATAACCATAAACATAAACTAATATAGAAACTTTTTTTATAATTACAGACATAAAGATTTATCCAGATCAATGGAATTTCTAAAACTTTATATTTTACACATTTCAAGTAAACAACAATCTAAGCATTTGAGAATAAAAAAGAAAATGAGCAATTTTCGATAAAAAAAAAATCTTCAAATAATGGCATAAGTGAAAACCCGGCAACTGACTTGAACCCTACTTATCTTATAAGAGCACCGTACAATTCATTATACAATTCATTATAGAAATACTAAATTTGTAAATGCCATCAGAAATTAATAAATACTCTGGTAGAAGTTGAAATCTATTGTCAAGAAAAAAAAACATATATATATATGTAGGTAGTACATTTCCTAAGCCTTATTAAAATTTTATTCCAGTTAACGCAGTAATACAATCATAAATGAAAGCCATTTTCTTAGCCTCTGTTTCTATTCTTGCAACATTTGTTGGATGTGCACCACTCCCATATCCGGCTATTTGGCAAGTCAGACCTGGTGATGATCTTCATGTATACAGATGCCCTTATGAAACACCTTTTTCAGAACTTAGAGATGCCGGAGAAGCGCTTCCCATAATATACTGGATTACTTGTGATAAATACACATGGAGTGCGTTTCTACATGTCCCATTAAAGTAATCTCAATCATATACATATTATTGAATTAGGTGCTCGGTACTACTTGGCAACGTCTAATGGATATCCAGTGTTGCTTTACTATATTTTTTGAAATAAAAAGAAGTGCTATAATGTTTCAGAATATTTAAATAAAAAAAGTGGTTATCATTCCCTGCATGTATCCGGGAAGGCCCTAGTAAAGATGTTTTCATAGTGTCAGGTCATATTTTAATTCTGGTAGATCCGTGTGCTAATCTGACTGGAATTGAATGACATTTTCCCCCTCTCTTCCTTTTTAAGGTATTGTGATCACCTGCAAAAAAGTTGATTATTAACGGCATACCAAAATGTAACCAATATAAAAAAAAAGATGTATCAAAAGGGAAGTGTGTAGATCAATTTCTGCTGTAAAGTTGAATTCAGGTTAATCTTTTTTTATTAACAAACGGAGATTAGGTCTGCCCATTTGGGCAGAGGTCGGATTTTACCACTTGTTAATAGATGATTCATGTGTACTATAAAAAAAGAGGAAAGAAGGCACTTCGTTCGATCAAATCTATATAATCCAGGTTAAGAACTTCACGAATGACATTTTACTTACAAAAAAATCAACTCATTTAAACATCAGGTTTTATTAAATATATATATATGCTTGCCGATTCGGTTGTGTATTTCTTTTTTGAGATTTCTGTCCCCTTTTTAGTAGTTCTAAAATAGGCATGTTTCATCTTTAAGGGTATGGAGATATAATTCTTTGGTGCGGGTAATCGAATAGTGGAAAGACTCACACTATGGTTTGCGTTTAAAAATCAATATTTTTCTTTTTTTGGAATACCAAGGTATTGGTTTTTTTATTATACAAAAAACAGGGAATATGCTTAAAAAGGAAAAGGAAATTTGTATTTTACATATTCGATTTAAAATCTCTGGATTAAAAATATAAAGTGGCATTGTTTGTAAACTCAAGCACTATATAATTCTCAATCAGTTACTTTGTTTTATCCAGTACATTTTGTTCATTAATTTCCTAATACTGAAAAAAAGAGGAATAGGTAGATTTGGAGAGGTCGGATTGTGTGCGGAGATGGTTACAAATTCATAAAATCGAAAGATTCTTAAGATGCTTAAACAAAGCACATCTAATTTAAAACCGGATACATCTAAAGGTACTCCATTTTAAAGGTTTCAAACGCATGATAAGAATGATACCAAAACGTTACTTTTATTCTAAAAGTAGATACTTTTTTTTAAAAATCAAGAGAGATAAATAGATTTTCAAGGCAGTGAATATGTATGTGTGATAATATCTAAGAAACAAACCTGTTTTAATAGTTGAGTCTTAATATGAGTATTTATAAATATCAGAGAAGGAAGTGATAATAATAAGGAATTGGTCCAAGAAGTATCTTGTTAAAAATATAAACAAAATAATCCAGAGCTACTCGAGAAGCTAGATCAGAATCATTACATATTATTGCAAAACAAAATGGAGTAGTTATCTGATATACCTGGTAATAGCGGAAACAAGTATAAAGAATTTTTTTAAGCTAAATCACTCATAATCGTTTTTTAGAACAACAGAAATAGAGTATATAGAAATATGAATGTTTTATTTGTTAAAATGCAAAGCATAATTTTGAAGCTGAAGATAAAAAAGAATGGAAGGATGGGTATTTTATCAAGTGCAAGGTAGTTTTTCTTTGATATGTTATAACGCTTTAGATTTTTTTTTGGGTGTATGCAATTTTTGATATTCGGGGAAAAGGGCCTTAAGCATCATTAGAACGCTTGTATTCACCAACCCAGTACTTGACACCTTGTTCAGCAAAAATATCAACAAAAGCACCATAGTAAGCACCAAAGCAAGCGAGCATACTGGCAACACCACTGATTCTCATGGAACTAGTAGCATGGGTAACATTGTAGATACCTTCAGTCAAAAGATTCAAGGAGATGAAGAACATGTTATAAGTAGTCAACATGTTACCGCCCTTGATACGAACAGAAATAAGAGTGACCATGAAACCATAGATAGCCCACATAAAGAAGTAGATGCCATTAGCAGTATCAAGATCATAAGGATCGGAGTAAACGTTAAATGCAGAGCCAAGGCTAGGAACCATTCTGACGGCAGCACCAATCCAGTATGCACCCCAACTCATGAAGAGAGAACCACCCCAAGATTTACCTTGAAGAAGACACAATAAACCAGCTAAAAACTGGGTACATCCACCAAATAAGAGGGCGACGGGCAACATAATGTTTCCAGAACTGTCAGGTAAAATCAACTTGAAGAGACCCATGAATAAGAAAATAGTTCCAAAAGCCCAATTGCCTGAAACAAACGGAATCAGTGATCATAAAATAAAAGTTTTAGAAAAATAAATCAAGTATACATACCAACAATAGCAGGGTTTCCGATGCTGGACTGGGTGGATTTACATGCCATGCCCATCAAGTGGGCGTTTTCAAGATCTTTGTTATAGCTAGAGTTGACAGCAGTTTCAACAAACTGTAAGTTGTGGTTAGGTTTTTCGGAATTAGGGCGAAAGTTTGGGAGATCAGTAAGGGTATGCTCGCTAGTGCTAAGACGAGACTGATCGTTCATGCAAGGTGCTTCGAGATTAGCCATTTTGTTTTAATCCTAAAAGTATTCTAAAATTGATTGATAATAATGAAATTGGTAAATGTCTTTCTTTTATAATATTTAAAACTTAGGTCGGCATTCAAAGTTATTAATGTTTGAAAACAGGGAAAAACATGCAACCACGGTAAATGAAAAACTTTTGAAAAAGGAAAGTTCTATCAGCGGTCCAGACGTCTCTAGTATTTTCGTAATATCTCCTATCACTACTTACTTAAATGGTTAAATATCACATTTTCTAAATTAATATACTTAAGTGATGTATAGCAGTAATAGGAAAAAGGATGATTTGTTAAAAGTGGCAAGCAAATGTCATTTTTTGATATTGATTTGAATATTTATCATGAAAATGCAAATCACAACTTAACTGATCTGACACTTATCCATTATTTTTTTTAAAATATCATAAAAATAGATACTTGCTTCTGCAAATCAAATTAACTGCTACGCTTAATGTTTTATGCTCATATCGTAATTTGAGTGGATTGGTTTCAATTCATAAAATATACATGTATAAAACGCTGTCAAAATGAATTTTTCAATCTCGATGCAGAACATATCCCCGCTTGTTATAAATCCGAATTACTGCAGTCGATGTTCAGCGCAATGAGATTCCAGGAAATCTTAAAATAAAGCTAAGCAATGATCTTACTATCATATTTTATAGGAACGATGTTAAAAAATGCCTATACAATAAGTAATGGCTTACTATAGTAAATGTCAACTTCAGACGTAACTTTCTACATTGCTCTTCTATTTTCTCTCTATAGCAAATATTTTACACTGCCATTTAATTTAAGAAAATAAAAACTAACTACTCAGCTATTCGGATACAACAGGAGATCCTGGTTTTCATAGAGTATGTAAAGTCAGTATCATTAAGATTATACATGTTTAACTTTCTTTTCATATAACTTACAATCAATATTTTATGCTATTTGAAAGATCAATATCTTCATATACTAAATAAAACCATATCTACATCTGTGGCTAATGTTGTAAAATAAAATACAATATTATCCATTGCTCTTGTTATTTCTTATAGAATATCTATAAGAACGGTCTTACTAACGATATGAAAGATTAGTGGCTGATGCTGGAAATACTTAAAAATTAACCTGAAACAAACCCCAGAGGTAAACTTTGTATCGATTCATTGTTCTGTGTCTCAAAAAAAAATTTTTTTTTTTCATATATGAAATTTTGTTGGGAAGTTTTCGATTTTTAGTAGTTTATTTTTAGATTACATGAAAACGAGATTATATCTAACGTAGTATGGATTGTCTCAAATCAAAAACTTGGTTATGTCAGTTTCATTGAAATGTTTTAAACATTAATGTATCTTTGCCGTGTGAATTTTAATGATTGAACTGAATCTTACAAAAAATGCTACTGCATAAAAAAGGAAGAAAAATGTCATATTAAAAGCACCCTGTTTATAATGTATCCTTAATTAATCATCATTTATCTTCGATTTCCAGATCGTAGTATTTCAATTTATCTGAAAAGTTCCAAATACATTTCGAATATGAAATACAAACCTTTCATGTCTATTCAACTGATATGAATATTCAAGTTTGAGAAAATATGAGAAAAAACTTTAACTTCGTCGAGTTTATTTAATGTATATTTTTAAGATATTTATTTTTGCTATAAATTACTTTTCTTTTATAAAAAAAGGATTTGTTAAGCGCGTCTCTTTCCTACAGTACCTTTTTTTTTTATTAATGCTTCTCCAAAACACTTGTACCGCACACCCAAATATAATATAAAAAGAGGGGTTTAAATAATTACTTTTCTTAAAAAAAGGACATTGTTTTCTCTACACATTATGTCAAATTCTGTAAATATTCTATTAAAACCAAAGATGAATTGTTGAGCCAGAACTAGTGCCTATATATCTATTGGCATTAATCTTATTCTTATCCTCTTAGTTATTCTTTCCTCTTCTCTATTACTGTTTAAGGAAAATTGTCACCTTATTTTGACTGGCCTATCAAATATAGGGAATTAAAGAACAATGGCATTGGCCTGGTATTCATTATCAGAAAAAGAAAACAATAGCTTAAACCACTGACCATAGATAGCTGCCGATTTTATGCTTTTTTACATTGTTTAATCCTAAAAGAGAAAAGGAAAATAGTTCACAGTTAGTAGTAGGCAAAGTATATATAAATGCATCAGTTAT
>VCJC01002037.1:60755-75339 GCA_024140195.1 Backusella luteola | reverse complement strand
TTAAACCAAAAAAAAAAAAAAAAAAAAGGTTTTGTCAAAGCGCTTTTGAAGCCAGCTTGAGTTATCCTGATTCTGAGTATTATCCCAATAGTTCAATTGGTCAAGCTGGTTTTTTCTTTGGGAAAATTCTACATCGGAATACATATGATTACTCCACAATAAGTAATAAGCAATAACTTATTAGTATGGATTTGAAATATCCACGCATTGTCCAACTTTTCCTACTTGCAGTAGCCTCGGCTGGTAGTATTGTATGTTTCTTTGAAGTTTCATTTTTTGAGTAAAACATTATCTCAGTGGAGTATGGATCAGAGTATAGAAATGTATGTATACATGTATATATGTATATCTATGTTTACGTGTGAATGTATCTGCGTATGTGTGCTATCGGATGATCTTGACAGCTTTTATTATTTGAATTTAGGTCGGCCATCTATCATATTTTTTTTAAATCGCGAAAAAAGTGTCCAAAAGAAGATTTATTATTTTCCTTGAGGACTTTACAAGTCAAACTCCGCTGAAATCCAGGGAAACTCGGAAAGTTCGCAAGCATTATGTACTTTTTAAAAAACATTGCATTTGATTCGAACGTTTTCTATTTATATTTGATAGCATATCCTTAATACTCTATTGATTATATGATTAATTCAACATCTGAATAGTATGAACAACCTAATTGAGATGAAGATCCCATGCTACTATCTCTTTTTTGAGACCAAGAAGATCCTTATTTTGTGGATATCACTAATAAATCACTGGATTAATTTGAAGTATATCTAATTCTGCGTATATGATTGGTTTCGACTGTCATTTATTCGTATTTTAATGGTTTATGGTAATAAATTATTTTCTTTGGCCCATGCATTATTATTATTTTAGTAATTTATTGAGTTTAGGGAACCCACTTTTTCACTTACTTTTTCACTTTTATTCCTTAATATGGTAAAAAATAGACGAAAACCTCAAGTTTTTCTACTTGATTCTTTTGAAAATTTTATTTGAAGATCTTGTAATAAACTCGACCACGTGCGAAGCTAAGTGTTGAACTTAATATTACCCTAAACTCTCTATTATCAATATTTATACAAAAGGACCAATTGATGTTCTCTTGATAGTCACTAAAACGAAATCCTGTATCTGGCTAGTCAGACAGGTCTCAGACAGGTCTCAGACCGGTCGATTTGGGTCGGGCCTCCATTTTTTAGCCAATGATGTTTTTTATTTCGGTCTGGTCTCACTTTGACACTGTAAATCTTGCTATCCTGGCAAGTCGGACCGGTCTGTTTTTTAGCCCTCCCAATTTTACCCAGAAAAAAACTGAATCTTCGGATCACCAAAAGTAAAGTCCTCATAATTTATGCAACGGTGAACACAAAAGTGACAGGAACCCTTCCTAAGATCACTTCACAGGAACACTTGACAGGGCACTTGACAACCACATCTATAAGAGCCATTTTTTATGAGTATGTTACCACTAATCCCTGTATTAGTTACTGTGATTAGTAAAGTAGATTGCATAACAAATTTATGCAGAACAAAAAGTAGAAAAGTGGTAAGAGTACTTGACAGGAACACACCACCAATACAAATGCCATACTACTTCATAGTTTATCGGGAGTACAAGATATGATTTTAAAATATTTAAAAGTCCATAAGGATTAGTTTTCTTTTCTTTTCATCTCATTTCATCAAACATTTTAATTTATTTTTCTTCACAAAATGAATGCTGAACAACAATATAATGAGCAGTCACAAGATGATGATGCTAATAGAATACTTGCTATGGAGCAGAATAACGAAGACACTCGCCAAAGAGTATTAGCCAACACTAAGCCGAAAGCATTAAAAAACTACCTTCCAAAGCAATTGGAATGGGAAGTACGTAAATAAATCATGTAGAATAAGGCTGACTTTTTTTTGGTTTTTAATATCTATGTTCGATTATTTGAGTTTGACAGAACCTTGATCTTTTTGTTTCCTAAAAAAAAGAATGATCATGTAAAAAAAAACATTGTATCTTTTTTTAAAAAGCACTATCAAAAAAAAAAAACGCGGTATAAAATTCATTTTTCTTCTTTTCTTTTTTTTCATGGCTTTTTTTTGCTAAACCATTACAATGCTTGATTTAACAAAGGTAAACATCCAAGATCTATGATAAAATAAAATACAAGTATTAAGAAAAAAGATAATAGCATGCGCCTCTTCTCTTCCGCCCTCCTTTGACTTTGCTAGTCTAAAACAGGTATGTGTATATGCTATAAATATTATTTAAAGAAGTGGTTACTGAAAAAGAGTGTTTGTGTATAGTTACTCTTCTTCTCCGACTTTTCCTATGGCGCCCCATTCCTTTCCTTCTCTCCTTCTCTCTCTCTCGCTCTCTCTGTATCACTGGATGTTGTCATCAAGGTAAAGTTAGTTTTTCTTTCTATATCTTTTGCACGGTCGATTCATTAATGCCATATCTATCAGTATTTATTTTCTTGGGAATATAGAACTGATATATTGCCATCACCCCTCTTTATTGAGACGGGGATAGGCCTGCTGGCGATGCCAGCAATACGTTGGGATCTGGCCTCGGTAAGAAAAAGTATATTTGAAAATACCATTTTAACTGACTTGGTCTCAAATCGGGCTTATAGGCCAGATACCCTCTCTGTATTTGAAAGAATATTTGAACGAGGCGGAACACAAGTACTTTCTATGCATTTTTAGTCTAACAATAATCAAGAAAAATATTCTATTGATAACAATAAATGATCTGGAACCAAGTAATGCAACGCCACTAGTATTTCTAAACTTAATCAAGAATCAAGCTAAGCTAATATCAAACACCATAGCGTCTTTTAATATAACTAAAATGTCACACTTAAATGTTAAAAAGTTCGCAGCCGTCATCATTAACCCATACTCGTGCATTTTCCTTTTTTTTACATCCATTTTACCATAAGATATTTTTTACAGTGCATTTATTGATAGTGCTTTTTTTTGATATTTGACAAATATATCATACAAGTATACATGTTTACTCTTTGAGTTCACCAGAATCAACAATTTCGACCTTGGCAGAGGGTCTTCCACTTTGGGAACCAAAGGTTTCCAAAGCATCCAAAACTTCGTTACCTTCAACGATTTGTCCAAAGACGGTGTGGTTACCATCCAACCAAGGAGTCTGGTCAAAAGTGATAAAGAATTGAGAGCCGTTGGTGTTCTAAAACTATACATCAATAAGCCATTCAACAGCGTAAACAGTAAGTATACTTACAGGACCAGCATTAGCCATGGACAAAACACCCTTACCAGTGTGCTTCAAGGTGAAGTTCTCACTTTCAAACAGAAAAAACGCGTTAAAATTTCTGCATTAATTTATTCCATAGTAACAAAAACTTACTCATTGAACTTGTGACCATAGATAGATTCACCTCCACGACCATCGCCCAAGGTGAAGTCTATGATGATTAAATTAATTAATAAAACACGCTCTATATACCGCATAATGGTCAACTACTTACCACCACCCTGAGCCATGAAACCAGGAATGATACGGTGGCTAAATACACTCACATTTAAGCCATTATCCTTTGTAAAATAGTCTTAATTTGTACTTACAAATGGCTGTTCTTGTAGGTCAAAGCCTTTCCAGACTGACCAATACCCTTCTCACCGGTGCAAAGAGCACGGAAGTTTTCGGCAGTCTTAGGGACAGTGTCAGAGAAGAGCTAAAGCATAATATTTATGAGTAAAAAACTTGTGATGGAAATAAAAATACAAGAAAAAATACCTTGAAAGTCATACGACCAGCAGGCTTTCCGTTGACAGCAACATCAAAGAAGACTTTTGGGAGATTCTTAGCAGCCATTATAAAATTTAAATGATTCTTTTTGAAAAAGAGAAGGATATTAAAAAATTCACTGCTGGGTTCCCCAGATGTGTCAACGCGAAAAGTAGCAGTCACTACTTAAAGCAAATCATTTTCAAAGTTAACCGTTTTTGCTTTAATTGAATGTTCCTCCAATCTTTCAAACAACCGCTAAAAAACCCCATGCAGCTTAATATGCTGTTCAGATATTATGAATCTAGTAGCTTTGAGATGCATAGTTAAAGGTATGGATCGGCTATATTTCAATGACATTTTATAGTCTAATATTAATGATGACCCTTTTCAGTGACAACTAATCTAATATTTTTAGGAAAGCGGTATTCTTGTAATAGTAGCCTTTGAGGAGGTCTTTTTCTGTGTAAGAATGGCTTTTCCGTGCACCTGTTTTACTAATTTGGAATATCGAAAATAAAAACAACGTTATAAAATTCACAAAAAAGGCATCTAATAAAATTAAACCTTCCCCTAAACTCATCTAAATATTTCTACCTTGTGTCAAAATATCTGATATCTTCTAGAACGTTCATAAAAATCAATTAAAACCTTATTAATGGATATATATATTTAAAAACAAAATAATCTATTACCACTCTTTTTCCCAACAAAAATAACTGGTCTTATTTAGGAAACAAGCATACCTTCTATTGGAGCGAACTCCGCATGGACGATCACAACAGAAGACACTTCGTAAACCCTAGTCCTCGGATATGCTCCGAGATTAATATTACTTAAGAATGTTCGACTTGCACAAAGTTGATGGATTATTATATAACTTTAACTTGAAATATATAAAATGAAATTATAAATCATGAAATGAAGATTCTCTATGCATACACAATTTATACAGCTACATTGTCTATACAGAAAAAAAGAAGCGTTTTGTTTTTAATTTAATTTGAACAGTTCATTTATGAAGTACATGTTTATTACATAAATTTAATAAAATATTCTAATACTATACGGAATAAGAGTAAACATATTGGAATCACTAGTCGAGCATGATGAATGATATTTTAAAAAAAGTGTTAGACAGCGGAATCTTTCCTGAGTTACTATTCTAGAAAAGACTTTGAGATTGAAACTATTTTTGATATTCTGAAAATAGCGACTTATTTGAGATTATCCATATCTGTGGGGAATAAAGTTCTCTCTTGAATTGCCCTTATGAAAGAAGGAAACTTCTATTTAAATGATTCGAGTAGAAGTAAATCAAGTTTACCTATGTTGAACCTCTTAAAAATTTTAAATGAAGTTATTTTTTATACTCTACCATCTGTTTTGTCAGTTTACGTAGGTAATAGTTTTTAGGCATTTTACAAAAAGCAGACGAGAGAGTTTGTAGGCATCATTTTGGTGCAACGAATTAAACCAAAGTGATACTATCACTATTCATGTCGTGGTTTTTAGTATTGAGTTTGCATTTCTTATTAAAGTATTATAATGCACCTGTTATACTTATGATATTCCCATTTCTTCCAAAACTCTATTTAGGTAGCTGTCTTAGGCGATGCTTATAGATTTTAGTTGATGTACTGTCTTTTTCAAGAAAATGAGAACAAATTTCAAATTAATGAGAAAACACTTTCAAATTATTGAGAAAAAGGAGAATAATTAGTGAGAAAAGGTTGATGAGAAAAAAAAGGGGGTTAGGAGAGGCGAAGATATTGGTATTAACCCAAGACATGATACTAAAATAATGGAATATAGTATGTCTGGCTCGCCATAGTTAACTCCGGATGTTCTGGTTTTTAAAATATACTCTTTATACATGATATATTTCTCTTTTCTCAATTATTCCCCTGGTTTTTCTTATTTATTTGAAATATTTTCTCAATTATTTTTCCCCTTTTTCTCATCAATTTATAGTTTTTCCTCATTTTCTTGGAAAAAACAGTACTTGGTTTAAAAGCTTCTAGGAAGAACTATTCGGTTCTATCTGGGATAATCTGTATATGTGCTGTATGTAGATCACTAAAGTAAAATGATGCTTACAAAATACAAAAAAAAAGAAGTTTAACTCCTCCCACTATGTACCAGCTACTGTATAAAGTAATAAATAACATATGATTTAGGTAATACTAATAAGTTATAGAGTTATTATCCATTGCAGATAGTTTAAATGGTATAGTATCTGATTTTCTGCAAAATAGAAATTGTGTTGCTTCACGAAAAGTGCTCAAATAAATCAAAGTTGGCACAGGGGTCATAAATTACTCAATAACTTTCTCCCGTAATATATCTTCTCTTGTGCCCCCTACTGTCGATTGACGGTGTGCCTCCTCCGGAACTTTGTCTATAAGAATGTGGAACACATTTAGTAAAATATCTACATATATATCCCTATTGCAATTTTTTTATTATCATCTTGACCCATCTTTGAACTGTTTCACTCACTTCTGAATGATTGAGTATTTCCTTAGTATTGGCCCAAGCTATTTCTTGCAACAAAAAATAAAAGTGAATTCTCGAGGTATATTCCCTTATGTGGCTGTTTTGATGACAGAACTGTCCCAAGTAGCATGATGGTGGGAAAACGCCATTAGCATAAACAAAATTTTAAATGACATTGGCCTGATATATTTTAAAATCTTTCTTGTTTTGGACAACATCTAGGAGCCAGCGTCCGTATTTTAGCACATTCAACCCTTTGCCAATTTGAACTTCCAGTATCGAAAAAAAATGCAATCTTTATTCACAGACAAAAGTAAGAAAGATAGGGGTAAAAAGCTAATCAATGTTTAAATGATATGCTAATGAAACAAAGATCCGCCATTTGTATATGTGAACTTTATCTTATTCTTTACTTTAGAAAGAATATACACATAACAAGTAAATACTTTAGATCCCAAAAGTGGGTCAATTTGTATGTATTCAGAGTGAACAGAAATTGAAATAAAAGAAAGTAATTACATTCGACAAAAATATGTGTAAGAGAGAATCGTACTAAAATAACAATGAGATCATTGGGACTTCTTTCTTTCCTTGCTTGAATATTTATAAAATGTATTTTTAAATACATTTATAAGCAAAGAGATAAAAACGATTGCTTAAGGTTAAACTTACTAACTCCAAATAGCACTTGCTTGAAATAAGGTTTTAAAAAATATGTCAGACAAAAAAGTTGGGAAAGCACTTGGTACTCCTATTTTACTTTTTTGGAATCAATGTTTGTTATAAACATTTTTACTATGAATGGGCTGATTATCTTTATATATATGTTTGCTAAATGTTATTACTAAATCATAGATAATAGGATATCATTTTTAAAGTAATAGTAATAACACTTTAATAGCTGAATTTTTTTTTTAGATAAGAAATAGGGCATAATGACAAAGAGAGAGGGAAAAGATCTTTTTTCCTTCTTATTTTTTATTACACCAAAAGTAGGTACGAAAATATGCTTTTGGACAATCAGGGGAGAGGAGGAAAAGCATAGCTTTTTCGTTGGAATATTGGACAGACATTACATTAAGAAAAGGAGTTAACCGATAATAAACTCTTCAGATATCTATTTTACTCGTAACGCTGAATGCAATTTTTTTTTTCATAATTGTAGAATACTTTCGTTAGAAATTGGTTGAGATGAACCATAGAAAATTTGAAAATCGCTAAGTTTATTTTCTGTTAAAAATGAATTACATGACTCTTCAGTCAATATGGCGTTTCTTTTTGTTTTTTTTTTATGTTCCTTTTGTTTAATTTTTTAACTGTTGAACATGAATTCCTCCTTTTTTTTTGTTTTTTTTTTTTAGGAACCTTAGTCAATTGACAAATATAGTTGGTCTATTTCTAGCTGCACAGCACATATCTATTTCAAAAACTTTAAACGATGATGTTTTCTTTTAGAACCGTATATGGTTAGAGCTCAATAAAATATCGATAAACAGCATCGATATCGAAGTACACTAGTAGCAAATACATAATTTTTCTAGAATAGGTTTATAGTACAAGAGAACCCTGAGTCAAGTTGATATCATTTAAGAATAAAAAATAGACCTTAATAAGCAATATTTTATTATTTATGATGATGCGAGAAGCTCTTTTTATAGTGTGTCTTTAGACGTAATTAAATCAAAACAGTGAAAGAAAGAAAACAATGCTATTTTTTGTTTTTACAAGGAATGACTAGTATAAACGTATACATACAAATGTATATATCCATGTATATATGTATCATGAGAGAAATATATGAGGAAATCAAAAAGGGGAAGGTTATAATAGGTGGTAAGAGTGAAAGAAACTAAAGATAGAGGGCTTTTTTTTTAATCAATATTGATAATAGCGTTTGCCATAAACAGCCTCAGCAGTAAAGGTATAACAAGATAGTTGGTCTAAAAAAAAGGGTTAATATCCAGCATCAAAAAACCAACTCAAAAAAAAACTCCTTACCCATCATACTTGGCATACCGAAACTTCGCTCAGTATGTGTTAGTGCTGTTTTTGAGGGATTAGAAAATGATTGGCGATAGTCAGACGCTTCTAATTTATATTCGGAAGGAAGTAATAAAGGAAGCGAATCTGTTGACGCTGCCGCGGCTGTCAATGTTGCTACTGGACTACTAGAACTACTATTGCTACTGTAACTTGCCGATGATGATGAGGGACTATCTTGTTTTAAGGGGTTATTCTTAGCTATAAGGATGGCAGCTCTTTTTCGCTTGCTAGGTCTGTGAATACACTGCATATTATTATTGGCACAGTAAGCACATGGCGACCCTCCGTCGCATTTGGTCTTTCGGCGCCGGCAAGTATCGCATGCTGAACCAGAACTTAAACGATGTGGGAACAACTGTTTCGCTGAATTATTTTTTTGTTGCGGCTGTTGAGCTCGGCTCAGATTAATTTGGTATGGTGAATTAATGGGACTCATGAATAAAATGGAACGAGCGAAAACGGGGTAGTAAACTAAATGACAATTAGTTATATATTTAAATATATTATATTGTAGAAAACAAAAAAGAAATATAAAGAAGCGGTAAAAGGGATAAAGAAAACGGCATTTATTTATACTGTTCATCCTTAATACTCGCATTGGGGAGGTGGCGCAAGCAACTTTTTCTTTTTATCTTTTCGTTCTTTTTTTTGAAAATAAATGTAGGAGAATCTATTCACTTTGTTGCTATAAGGAACCTCCGTCTTTTGTCAAATAACACACCTCTCATGCTTTTTCTGTATAAACGGGCTTTTAATCTGTTGTCAATGCATCGTTTATATAACTTTGCCTTATTCTTTAAGGTACTTTTGCTGATCATGTTTAAATTTATATTTGAAAATGCCCTTTCCTCAAAGGTTCTGAAAAAAAATATCAGTTGATTTTTCAATCAACGGTTAATTTATTTATATATGTAAATATATTTTTATTTGTAGTCAAACCTATTTTTTTTTTTGGCACCCTGATGCATATCCTAATAAAGACCAAGTGTACAGAAAAAACTGTTGTAACAACATTCTGATCTTCATAAGTAGTCTATTTGGCTTGGTCTATACAACCATTGTGATATAATAAAGTTATTTATTACATTAAAATATGTAAAAATGCTAATGCGTTTTATTATTAGATTAGCATTTGGTATATTAGTTTCTAAGCAATTAAGTGTAGCTCTATTATATATTAATATATAAAAAAAGGTAGAGAATAAGTTTAAACCGTTTAAAAAGTACTATATGTTCATACTTGTCACCAATTGGACTTTTTTTATCATGAATCACCCAGGTAAACTTCTGTTGAATTATAAAATACTTTTATTGGGTAGAGTCTATAAACAAACTAACGGATGCAGAAAAGGAAAATAAGAAGGAAAAGCACTTGTGGATTGTAAATAATGGACAGCAATTCGAAGTATGTCAGATGCAAAACAGTGATCAATACCATTGTAAACTAACGCAAAGACAACACCTTTTTTTTTAAAAAAAGGGAATTATTCTTCCTTAAAAATATTACTAAAACATTTGTAGGTCTTCGAGTGTAGCGTTCTCGTTTCATAAATTAAGTGCACATTAGGTTTTTATTTATTTTTACCACCACAATTGTGGTTGACTGTATTCTGGTATGCTATTTTAACTTTACTATGTAAATATCGGAGCATATTAATAACGTACGGTGTTTTCGAAAAAAGAAATAATAACAGGAGTTGGTTAAAACTAACCAAAAGAGGATCCTTTTTTACAAAAAAAAAAGAAAAGAGAAAAACTATCGGTTCAAAATTTCTTTCCGTGCAGTTTCAAATAATATCTCTTTAATGATTCTATGCTTATAAAACAAATTATATGTATTTACATTACCCATATTGTTTTATATAGAAAGAGGCAGAAATAAATCGAGTTGAATTAATTTAATAACATATAAAAGGGACTCTTATTTAAAAAGTGTGTTTTATTCGTTATAATTGCGATTAATGAAAAGTCACTATTACAAAAATAACAACAAAACGAGAGGCTACAATTAAAAAGCTTTATCAGCATTGCTAAGGATAAAGCTTTAGACTCTTAACTTGTCATCACTTCTATAGTATAAGCTTAAATAATTAGTGTTTTTGATAAAGATATGTCAAATGAAAAAAGGGGAAAGAAATAAAGATTTTTTCTCGATATATCAGTGTTCTTGATTGTTGTATCAAAATGTCAGATGATTTAAAAAGCAACTACCGAAATTAACTTTATAGAAACAAAACAAAAAGTCTAATAAATCGAATCCTTTGCTGGTCTTGTGGGTAAACTTGATTTATGATATTTGAACTAAGAAGATCATGCTTTTTAATTAATTTATTCCGTCTTCAAACTGCATTTACAGAAAGTCCTAATTTACTTTTCTTTCTTATACGTCATTTCATGGTTTTTTAAATATAAAATCAGCTTGTTGGAAATAAGGACTTGACCAACAAATAAAGCTATATTTTCACATATCCCGTTTTTCTTTTTACTCTTCTTGAGCCAAAATCTATTTATCCTGCCTGAATTAAAAAGAAAGGAATATAATTTCAGCGTCTTTATTGTCAAGTATCAATACATATTTCTACCCACTCTATTACTAATATAGGTTGAACTTCCAAAAACAAAGCAAAATAAGTCAGGCGATTAAAGCTATTCAAACCAAAAGTAGTAGTGGTCTTATTATCTTAAGAGAAGACCAGATAAAAATCTAAGTAGATACCATTGGTAACATGGTATACCACTATGATTACGACCGCCTTTGGACATATCTAACATAGACTCTAGTCGCTTATCTCTGCTGTTTCCGTTCTATAATATCTTTCAGGACATATACCCCTGACAGATTTTCTTTAAAAAAGAATGAATCACCAAGCGTCGTTCCAGAGTCATCTGTAAATAATATATTAAGTATAGTCCAATTATTTATGGAGACTATGTATTTTCTTATTTAGTTGAGTATTGAATCATGGATAAATATATATTTGTAAAGAAGAAACGTGTAAAATGCAGTGACCTTTATTCTTTTTATACTTGGTATTAAGTGCTCATGTTTTTTTAATAGTAATAATGATTTGTATTTGTTGAAAGAAAAAAGGGAGGAGGTTAAAGCGGTTGGATATATAACATAAAAAATATACAAAAATCATCTATGAGGTGGTGGACGATGATGTCTTTTTTGTAGTACGTAGCCAAGGGTGGTTAAGTGCTTCCATTGGTGTAATACGTTTTGAGGGTTCCCAAGTGAGACATTTACTTATAAAATCAACGAAGTCCTTGTCAGTCGTTTCATAATCTGACCTTCTTAATGACTCGGTAAATGTGATTGTTCCAGGTTTTCGTCTTTTTCCTTTTGAGTTAATGGATCGTTTAGGGTGGTCATATAGATCTACATCATTGGTTAGTATTCTCCATTTTTTTTTCTTTTTTTCGTACTTACCAAAAAACTGTTTCTTCCTTGAACACTGGTCCAAGTAGCTTTTATCAGGAACACCTATCAATTGCATGATGCATGCCAATTGATCCAACTCATTTTCCCCAGGAAACAAAGGTTTTCCTATGAAAAAGAAACATGTAAACTCACTCCAATTATACGTCAAATAAGTACTGTATTTATTTTACCTGTATAAAGCTCTGCAAGTATACAGCCTGTGCTCCACATATCAATAGGCATACCATATTCGAGTCCTAATATCACTTCTGGTGCTCTGTAAAATCTACTTTGAATATATGTATAAACTATTTATAATTGTTATTATAACACGTCAGTATGATATGACCAATTATGTATTTACCTCTCTCATTCGAAAGACAAGAGCTTCCGAAATCAATAATGCGAATACCACTTCTATCTGGATGTCGCAATAAGATATTCTAATATAATGTAAATGTAAGTACGAGCTCAATATTACTATACATTTCTGATTTTTTTTACTTCTGGTTTCAGATCGCAATGGATAAGGTTGTGTTGATTTAACAAACAAAGCGAAGTTAAAATTTGATATGAAAATCTATGTGTGTAACTTTTGCATTAATATCTCAAAAATAACTCCCATATATTTATATCTACCTTTTTACAAGACCCATACTAAAACCTTGATATGAGTTCTGTTGAAGCACTTCATACAAGTTCAGGCTAAGGCATTCAAACACAATACATAAATGGTCTCTGAAATAAAAACTATCTAGCATCCGTACGTTATAATACTTGTTTTTAGGATCCTATATATATATATAATAAGTAAAACATAAAAAGAGGGATATAAACAATTTTTCCATTGTCAATATTTACCCATTTCATTAACTGTTCCAATATCTTCACTTCGGTCTGTGCCTGAGCATGAAATCTTTTTTTGTTACGAATGATTTTAACAGCGACCAGATTATTATTTTCAGGATTAAGTTTAAGGTCACGACACTTGATGACCTGACCAAACGAACCTTTACCAAGGCTTTCAATCATTTCATAGCGATAATTAAGGTGATCACGAATCACAATCTGATAATCTCCTTTTTCGTCGTCATACCCATAGTTACAGGAACTTTGGTCTGTTGTTGCCCAGTGTTTTTTGGCGTGCGATCCAACACAGTAGACCACGGGGTATCTTTGAATCTCCATCTTTTCGTAGGGTGATAAATAGGGCTTGTATTTATTTAACGCAGCTATAGTGCATTATAATAAAGTGGTATTATTATATCGAGACAAATATGTATATATTCCTTCTCCTTCCCTCCTTCATCCCTCTCTCTCTCTCTCTCTCTTATATATATATATTCTTTTTGAACATATATATTCCTAATTCCCTCTTCACTGATATTGTTATCATTCTTAAATTTACCTTTAGCAGATATGCCCTCTATTGCAGTTCCAAGCTCCTTTTTATATTCAATAGGCTGCTCATCATTCGCTTCTTCAATCGAGTCGCCAGATATGTCTAGTAAATGATGCGAGAGGCGTTCCTGTATTGGTGACTTTGCTTCTGTTTCATCCGGCTGACTGATCTCCCCCTGGGCGGAAATCAGGTTGACACAAAGACTTTGCTGAACATTTTCTCTTTCTTTTTCAAGTTGATCCTGTATGAGAGATGTACGCCTCTGTGATGAAGGAACACTGATCTTTGGTTCTCGTAATTTTGTTGGTATAACAATAATATCATCTTTTGTTACTGTCGTTTTTATCATTTCATCTTGTTTTCGACAAGTGGAATATTGGGGAATACGAGTATTTGGTGTTTTTGGTTCCTAAAGTATAGTGAAATGGTAAGTGTAATATGTAGTTGTTATGTATGATGTATGCGTAGATAGATATAAAAGAGACAGTTATATATTAATAAACAAAAAGGTTAAAAAAGAAAAGAAAACAAAAAGAAAAACAAAAAATAAAAAAACAAAAAAAACAAACAAATACCTGAGTCTTTCTTTTTTCTAAAGAGGCGTTATTGCTTGAGGGTGACTTTTTTGCTGCTTCTTTTACAGGAGATATCAGGGGATCGAATTCAGCCAAGTCTCGATTTGCCTTTCCATTAGTGGTAGTAACAGGCGGTTGAATTTTTGAGAGCCTAGCAATAGAAGTTTGTCGTATTCGTCTCCTACTTGGAGAAGAAGGAGGGGTTGGATTCATCTGAACAGGCGGCGTCATTTGTCTCTGTCCACTGCTAGTCAAATGGTCTAGTGAGGTCTGGGTTTGAAGTGGTGGGCGACGGGGTGTGGGAAGTCTAGTAGGCATGATCTTTGCTGAATTCTGCTGCTGCTGCTGCTGCTGCTTTTCGGCACGTGTTGTAATGTGTTTGATAGGATCCATTTTAAGCATCGACTGATGGTGATCCTGCAAGTTCTCATATTCACTAGAAGTGACCATTACAGAACACGCACGTTGTTCCTCTACTTCCGTTTTCTGCCAAATATTTATAGATTGATCAGTCGTATTGGGTTGAAGTGCAGGTATATCCGTCATATCCAAGAGGTTGACAGACTCTCTTCTTTTTTCTCCACTGCATGTTTTTATTTTTTCACGATCTTCATTTGTGTTGCTACTTTCAATCGACATCATATCTTCAATCTAATCTTTAAAAAGCAAATGCCGTTTGCCAAAGTAATGAAAGAACAGACTAAATATTTACAAAAAATAAAAGAAAAGGGAACGCAGTTCTATTCAACCTATTTTATTTTAAAAGTATTGTTATTAACCGAAATAGTTCCTTTAGCGTCTTTAATATCTGAACTTACTTTTGTTATTTTCTTTTATATTTATATAAACAGAAATAAGAAAAGCAAAAAGAA
>VCJC01002037.1:35437-57759 GCA_024140195.1 Backusella luteola | reverse complement strand
AGAAAAAAAAAAAAAAAGAAGAACAAAAAGAAGGAAAAAAAGCCCATTTCACCTCTATCTTTCTGTACATGCCCTCATATAATTTAATTTAACTACTCCTTCTTTTTAGCTCTCTTTATCTCCGTTTTATTTCTTACTAAACACATATCCATTTTCTTTACAATGTCATAAGCCATGTTTTTTATATTACTCTATCTTCCATTTCACCCCTTATATCACTTCCCGTTAATGAATAATGAATAAACAAACAGATAAGTATATTAACGCTACGTATTTGTTACAAAGTAGTATTTGTTTATGAATAAACACGTTTAAAAAAAACAGGAGACTCTCGTCTATTTATTTGTTTGAAGACGATCAGTGTTTGTCTGGCTTCAGCCTGCCTGCCTGCCTTATTCAATGATATATATCTTTAAAAAAATGATTAAGCATGTATGTTATAGACTGAAAATAGTTGTTCAGTTGGTGCTTCATAGTTAAGAGTCAGTGATATAATACAAGTTATATTTTATGTGTGGTCTAGTCTCCTAAATAGAAATGACCAAATTTGTAAATACTCGGATTAATTGTGTATGGGTGAGATAAATGTCATATTGACAGTAGGTATCATCCAATACTAGGCTTACCTCAAGTGAAATATTAGGCACAACACTAAGCTTCTCCTTCGAAAACCCACTCTTGACATTATTATTATTATTATTATTATTGTTGTAATATATAATCATACCTATACATTGTAATGTTTTCTCTAAAATTAATAGCAATCTTAAGTTTATCAAAAATAACAAACATTCAATATAGAATCAAACTAATAAGCTGAACTATTAACGCATGTTGAATTCCATCTTATCTGTACTAAAAACACTTCAACTCATGACTTTCCAAATGATAATATTAATTCTATAGGTAATTATAAAAAGGATGGATCAATAAATGCTAATAGTGCAAGAAGTGTAAAATGGTATGGAAGTATCGTTTATTTATATTTTATGCATGCTCCATATTTTCGTTCGAGGAAAGAGATATGAGAAAAAGTTCCTTATTTACCTAATATATCCATGCAAGATGGATAAAAGGGGTATGTATTTAGCATTTTTTTATGTTTACTTGAACAATGAGTAACCATCAAGGTACCAAAAGACTTTAAATATTAAAATATCCGCCCTGTACTAGTAAAAGGATGACATTCTGAAAACTGAAGCATTCTTCAAAATGGACAAAATTTCCGAATCTTCGATTGCTATTCATTGTTCTACAAAACCAATATTATTATATGTGATTTTCTATGTACGTCTGTTTAGAAGGTGTTTCTCGTTCTTTCCGATAAGACAATTACTGCTAGTGGTTTTTTTTACTGGTTCAAGTTTTAATACAACTGCCCTAACGACTCTGCTATAAGGTTCATTATATAACTCTCACATCTTTTGTTGATGTTTTTATCTCCTTTTCTCTAATATATATACGTGATATTCATTCTTCTTTATACTAGTAGCCAATTGATACATGTTAGCAGCTTCGCAATCCACGAAAAAGCTTGAACGTTTCTATAAGAAAAAATCTAAACCACAAGAAAGCGTTTCACTTGATGATTTAGCATGTCTTGTCAGGCGTCTCTCGGTCCAAGTGGACGATTTGGAACATTGGATGGAAGAGTCCAATCAAAAGACTGCAAATATCTCAGCTACGACAGTTCCCCCTACTGCCGCTACTACCATGTCATTATCTCACTCAAGCTCAAGTGAGAGCAGTCTTGATAATAAAAAGAGTACAGGTCAACATATTGTCATTGACCCGTGGGCATCGCATATACCTCAAAACTATGGCGCCATTTTACAAAGACTAGAGGATATGGAAAGCCAGCAAAAGTGTCCCAATGAGTGTTGTTCATCTGCAGCTTCTGTCAGCTCGGCTGATGGTGTACCTTGGCCTGAACCTATCGAACCATTTCGACCATCCCCTTCCTACTTGGATGGACATCACCATGAAAACATCCACGAAATACTTGATATACATTATACACATTGGTGCACATTAATGCGCTGCTTGCCATTAATGGACCCTGTTACAAGTGCACATGTCAAGACCGTCGGATTATATGCAATGCGAGAGATTCTCAAGACAAAAGCAAACCAAAGAAGAGAAGAGATGATACACCCAGCTTCGACAAATAGACTTAGAGATTCGCTAAGTTACCTCAGCATTCATGATAAACACAGGTACACTCCAGATTGGTCCAGCCCTGTTCCACCACAACCTGGGATTCGGGAATCTGAGACAAAAATTGCTATTGAAACAGAGCCATCTACACCACCGCCTGTGCCACCAAAAATGTCTAGCACAGAAACAACAACCACACCAACACCATCTAGTTTTCCCTCACCAAATATGAAGAAGGGTACGAAGAAGAAGATTCAAAAATGGTTACAATTAAAGAAGAACCGAAAAATACATAGTGAAATCAGCTCTGGAAAATTGAGTTCTTTAATATTCTAAGCCTTTTGCAACATGTTTTTTTAATAAAGAGTATAGAGTATGGATGTTTTGTAATATCGTTATTTTTAAATCAATAAAAAAAATAAAATCATCAAATGGAAATAGCTTCACAAACATGCATTTGTGTGTGTGTGATTTTGGTATGGGTATGGGTGGTTTAACAACTTGGTCAAAGTATGATAGTAAGAACCCTAATAAATATTATGTGCTCAGCAATATTTAAACGGTGTACTAACAGTGACTGACATCAAGATGATTATTACTGCCTTTTTCAAATTAATGAGACAAGTCGTAATAATTATTGAGAAAGAGTTGATGAGAAAGAAATTATATTAAAGGAGGTAAAGATTTTGGTATTGCAGTCAGCCCTCGATAAATGCATGCCCTTCACCGACTTTTTCGTATGCAATATGCATTTATCCAGGTTTGACTGTAATTAAGGGTTGTCCTGGTGTAATCCAAGATATTTTGGTTTCATTCAGGTCTTGGAAATCACTCCATGCATATGAAAAGGTTTTCCCAAAATGATCGTGCAGTGCTTGATCAGGGAAATCCTTTACAATATCTATAATTAAAACGAAAATCAATCCAGTGCTCATAATAGCAACAGGAAAATCAACTTATCTGAAATAACAGGGAAGGGGAGCCAACAAGACAAAATGGGACTCAGGAAAATGACAGAGCTGGACTCGGGACAGTGACAAAGTGGGACTCAGGAAGTGACAAAGTGGGACTTGTGAGAGTGAATGATTACTGTCTTTACATATAAAGTGAATGATGAATACAGCTGGACCCCGATATCGGAATGGTGCATACGAAAAAGCCGGTGAAGGGCATGCATTTACCAAGGGCTGACTGTACAAGACCCCCAAAACCAAAGAAACAAAGCAAAAACTAGACTATACCTATCATTACGGATAAGTAACATCGTACTACTGATAAGCTCTTTGAAAACTTGATCAATTATTATTTTATTTTTTTCTCAAAACAAAATATCCTTTTCTTAGTAATCTGCTGGGACTTGACTTTGATTGCCGTAGTAGCAATGGTAGCAGTGGTGGCAGTGGATACCGTGACTATACTTTTCGTTAAGCCACCTTCGGGGATATAACAAGATGCAATGAATCGCTTGTAAATGGCTGCCGCTTTTTTTTTTCTTTTCTCCCCTTTAATATATTTTTTTTTTCTTTCCTTTTCTTTTCTACGAGACACATTGATTGTTGATCATAACTTTTAAGTTTCTTATATATTTTATACAAGATAAATAAACACACTTTTACATACATAAAGAAACTTGAATAATATATTTGAATAAAGTAAATATGGATCGAAACAATATCATGGACTCATATGAATCAAGCGAGAATGCTTTAATGGATTCCTTTAAGGCTGCAGCTCTTAAAGTGACGACACTGTATAAAGATTCACTAGTACAGAATCGAAAAGCTTATGCGTCAGGTTATCAGCAAGCTCTACAAGACTTGTTTGAGCTGATTAGCACACAACCTGAAAATGGATACATGCCCGTACAAGACATTTTACAATTTGCTCGACAAAAGAACAACCAACTCAATGAAGAGATGATGATGTCCTCTGGCTCCTCCTCATCTTCATCCACCTCTTTCAATACCAACAACAACAGGCCACCCAATCCAAACACTTGTGCTGATGGCGAAGATCCGCAACTACAACAACAAAAAATGATAGTCAATCCCTTCCAAATAGATCCACATGCCCAATTCACATTTGCTCATGCTCTCCCTGCTGTGCGAAACAATATGGAGTGGGACACTTCCACCGTCTTTAGCGAAAACTTGAAGCGTAGAATGCCAAACGAACTCTCCTTCATGGGGCGATCTTTCAATATAGATAACAACACTTACGAACCTCCATTCAAGCGAAAGTCAAGACGTGAAGATTTGCCATAAACTCCTCTTACAAACTTAATAATATTTGCCCTTCCTTTACATTCTTCCCATGTATACTTTTCAAAATGAACATTGTAACATCATCCCCTTTTACCTCATTTATATATTTATATATATATATTTGCACTAATATATATCATTGTTTATAATCTGCCCTTTTCTTTTGTAACCTCTTATTTTTGCGTTTTGACTACAAAAAAACAAAGATTCTTTGGAAATAAATTTATCCGGTTTTTATTACTTTAACAACAAACTCTATTATTTATAATTTAGAGTGTCCGCAAGAGAATTAACATAAGCCTGGATATTTTGACGAATCTCAGGGACTGTGCCAGGAATGCCATAGTTTTCTTTAATCAATCGCTCTTCATCGATTGTCACGACGCCCTTTCCTTTTTTCTCACAAAGTACAGAGGCGCCCATACTAGTCGCACCAACATGCATCGCTCTTGCCTCTTTGATTTTCCCTTGTGTAATATTAAGGCCGTCTTCAGGTAACCACACGGTTGGAGCATTGGAATACGTCGACGGGTGCATGTAGGCCTGGGTTGAATAGAGCGACTTTAATGTCGATACTACCATTGGATCATCGAGATTTAACTTGTTATCAGATGATGCCCTCGCTGTTTCTAAACGATCTAAAAGGATCTGGCGCGCATGATAAGCTTCAATGGGTGTTTTTGAATGGGAGGAGCTGAATGTAGGCCTTCTTTCCAGTTTTATACGTTTTCCTTCAACGATGGATTCTTCGTCACTCAAAATATCATCACTTTGGTCTTGGTCAGTTTCACCATCAGAACCAGCAGCATTGTTATTGTTATTGTTATTGTTGTTATCTGATTCAGTAAGGTTGGTGTCTCGAGATATTAAACTATCGCCCCCAATGGTTTGCTTACCATTTTCATGCACTTGTATATGAATAACGTTATTTTCCTCCTCGGCCGACATTGTTCGGGTCAGCGCAGGATCATCGTTATCCAAGAGTGAAATCGGCAAGTATTTAAAGAGAGGTCGGTAAGCCCTTTCATAATAGATAAGCACAAAGATAGTGACGATAAATGTAATGATCATCAAGACCAATTGTCCTCTAGCATTCTTTCGAATGGCAAACAATCCAATTAGTGTCAATTCAGAAGTAAACAGACCAACGTAGACATGACGAATAGCTTTGGGATATGCACGCCCTCCGGTCTCGAAATCAAGCTCATAAACATATAAAAATTGATAGAGCATCACAAAGTATTGAAGTCCGAAATACAGAATAATGAACGGTAAAATCAATGGTGCAATGACTGCATATTCGAGGGCTAAAACAAAAACCACAGTATGACTAGGTATTAGAGTACCTATGTAAACGCTTGGACAAAGGTGCTTTTGGTTGTACATATCTCTGGGTGTTGTTGCAAAAAATGGATTTAGAAGCGAAAATAAAAGAGGAACAATCTGAAGCATCGTTTGTCCTGACTGATTTGTTGCCTGGAGCATGACAAAGGTAATGAAGAAAGTAGATGCCTGAGGTAGTTTAGCTGACAGTGTTGTGATGATATCAAGTGGATTTTGCACCAGACTGAGGATATTGGCAATACCACCTGAAATGGTAGAGACCAGGACAACATCGATAAACTTTTTAACAAAGAAAATATATAATAAATGATAAAAAAAAAGGTATTAAAAGGATCGGGTTAATTGATTAATTACTTCAATAAACAGGTAAAACTATCACTTTACCTGGAAAAAGAAAAATTTATGCAAGACAGACAGCTCCACAAAGGATTTTTGTGGGATTCCCTCGTTTTTTGTTAAAAACGAAAAAATCACGGGTACCATCGACACTAAAATGGCCAGTGCAACAGCTGGAAGAATACCTTGGATAATACCAACTACGGTTGGACCAAGATTATTAATAGCAGATAGAGGAGGAAATATCTGACTGAGCGTCTTTAGATTAGCAAGAAACTGTACAAAAACGACTTTATATAATAAAATGAACAATTAATTTGTCAAACCCCAATATGGTTATTCTTTGTTTTCGTTTCATTACCTGGAATAGCCCAAAAGATAACAATGGCACAGGTGATAACAATGCTAACAAACTTTCTGATAAGTCTCTCGAATGAATGAATCCTCAAATTTTCCCAAATAACATCTGAGGGAGCGACTTGGATTGCACGTGGTGCCATTGTCATTGCTTTCTCATCCGTCAAACACTGCGCTGCCATGTGAGCGGCTATCTGATGATTGAATTCTATAAAGGCTGAATTCATATGTTTAAAGTTAATTGATTCGACTTGTTGTTGCTGTTGCTCCTCTATCGATTGGTTTAGATCCTTAATCTTGTTCATATAAAACTCGATAGAGTCAACCTTGTGACCCATACATGGAAGCGGGATTGGAAAAGAGCTCTCACGATGCATAGGTCGTAAATTTTCAGGAATTCCGTCTCGTACTTGAACTTCTTCATCCACATCGACTTTGTTTGCCTTTTTCTTCTTATATGCGTCCTTGTAGCTAGCCAAAATCGCATTGGTGATAGATGTTTCCAAGCTATATACTGCGTTCTCACGGTCTGTTACAAGTTTGGGCAAGTCGTCCAAGTGGCGATTGATCCATATGCGACGTACTCCGCCAGGATATTTACTAAATATGCGTGTGAGTTCGGCAGGCTGGTTAATCTCTTCAGGAATTGAAGGTACATAGATTGTTCTTGCTGCGATGGTGGATGCATAGGATGGACTAAGTAAATACTCTCGTCTTAAGTGTATATAATTTAAAGTCCCACGGTAAGTGTAGATCATTGTGGATACTGAGGGTTTTAGTTAGTAACCCACATTTTATATTTCTTGGCGTATTTTTTTAGACCGTACCAAATAGTATAATTGCTAACAAGCAATGAGCCCATGTACGATCATCATTAATGACGTTTCCCATAGTATAACGGTTCAGACCAAATGAATTGCCTTGATCAATTATATTAACAGGAAAGAGAATGGGTATGGCAATTATAGAGAACCCAAAAAATAAGAACAACCCCATTCGAAGAAACTTTAATATCATAAAACGGTCAAGGCCCATAATTCGGATTAGATCTTCATCTTTCACTGTAAATATCTCATACATCCATTTGATATGTCCTTTTGGTAAAGGAGGTGGTCTATGTCTGTATATATATACATATGCGTGTTAATGTTACATCAAAAAATGTTTGTTTTCTTTCAAATGTTACTCTTTTAATACTCCATAAGATCTTGGTGAAAATGTTAAAGGACTTGACGTTCTTAAAAGAATGAATAAGCCAAAGAAAAATCCACCTAGTGCAGCATTGAACCAAAGAGCAGAAATAAATGTACTTATTGAATTGTCACTATTTTAAGAATAATGTTGGTCAGTATATAATATTGTGTAAAATCACATTTTATATCGAGCCCTACATTGGTTGATCCATATTGACTTTTTTTATATTAGAAAATTAAATATTAAATAAAAAATAATAAACTATAATAATAATACTAGGGCTATGTTATTATAACAATGATGATAATAAATAAGAATAGCAAAAAAAATAAAATAATTAAAAAATGTCCAAAAAATATACGAAATGGAGCATGTCTTAAAGTATAATGTGGAACACATGAATCTGATACCACACTAACAAAGATGGTGGAAGATAACTTACTCCGATCGCCATTGATTTGAATTTGTTTTAATATTAATGAAAAACTTATCACACACGTTGATGAGCGGCAATTATTGTTGTGTTCAGGTAGTAAAGATATAACGAATCGAATTTTACTCGGAAATGTTTAGGTACTAATAATACATTTTAGTTATAATATCACTCTATTTAATTGATTTACTTGGTAACCATGTAATATAAATACACTCAACAGTGAATGTGAAAGATTGGATACAAAAAAGAACAAAGATATTTTTCTGGCGTGTTTTTTTTTAACTCTTGCTCAGCAAATACACATGGAACGAAGTGGCCACTAAACAAATAGATAAAAATAACCGAGACATAAGTAGTTGCTTTTTATTATTGACGATGACGACAAATATATCTATATATAATATTTTAATAATGTGCTAAAAGGTCTTTAATATCATTATGAGCAACGCCAAATGAATCATGACCATCGGTAGATAATTGGTATTTTTCTGTCAGTACATGCCATTGTTCTTGCATTTCATCTTCAAAACGGGTGAGTTTAAAGACTCGGTCCATATTAGGCTCCAGATTTGTGATGGTATACTCTTTATGTTCAGGCTATTCATTAAAGCTGACATCAGTCTCTATCAAGTTGTATAATTTTAGCATTTTAAACTTACTATATTACTGACTTCTTTGCCATCAAGTATACTGATTGAGCTTCTACAGCTACTTCCAATAGATGATATGGTAGCCACGTTTTCATCAGACAAATTATTATATAGTAGTTCTGGTGGTTGCAAAGTGTCTTGTTTGGTATTAACCTGAGGAGTGGTAATATTCGTAGTTTTAATATTTTTGCATATATGAAATAGTTTTGTTAGTTTATCAAATTACCTTTATGACGTTTTTCTTTGTTTCCATTTTTGACTCTTAATTGTGTGTAAATATATAAAAAAAATTAGATGGAATTTAAGGTAAAAAGCAACAAAAAAGAATACAAAATCAAGAAAGATGAAAGATATTTGATTGTTTTTTTTTTTAAAAGATACCTAAAGATAATGATGGAGCAGAATAATTTCTATCCCTATTGGGTGTATAATGAGGAGCGCTGCTCCAAGAGTGGATCGGTGTACGACGACCATGCACTTGTTGTACTACAGAATTTGACGGAAGTGATCGCGATGGTACGACACATTTACTAGGTGACACGGATCTTGAATGTTGGTTTTCAAAAATCGCAGACTTTCGTTTATTTTCAGCATTGAAAAATTTACTGATGGCGCCACCATTGTAGCGTGTCAATGATCTGGATCGGTAGATGGTCCGGCCATCCATGCCTTGTTGTATATAGCTATGCTGTCTTTCCTTAAATTCTGTGGATTGTTTTAAACAAGTATCAAGGGAAATGACTAAATGGCAAAAAGTTACATTAACTGATAAACGAATTAAATATAAAGAACTTACGATTATTCCAAAATATACTTTCAAAATCCAATGTCTGTTCGCAATCAGAGTTCACCAAAGGTTTTTCAATACCAGGCTTATGCGATAAAATAAAACGATAGCCTTTTCTATCTGGTTGTATCAAACCAACGACCCAAGGAAACATCAAACCAGTATGAAGTAATTTTTCAAGCTCCTCGTTATCATCGACATAAATCAAGGCACAGCAATTCTAAAGGAGATTTAAAATTTACATATTTGCTTTACACAAAAAAACTTTTACATACTTTGTATTTAGCTTGAATATAATTTTCAGGGTTATATACGTTACAGTAAGTGGGTATATCTTGCCATTGTCTATGTAATGTACGATCATCAGGTTCTATATTTGTTAAACATGAAAATTTTAGTTATGTTTTCAGAAACAATGAAAATATTTTTGAATACGCTACTGTATTGCCTGGCAAGAGCACGCGTCATTTGGTACTCATAAATAAAATCCTTAGTCTTTTCTAAATATTGGCTAGTTTTATGACGTGATTCTTTCTTTGCAGGCATAACAGAGAACAGACGCGGACCCTTGTAAAAGTATTCCTCAAATGATGTAACATCCATATTACCATCCTTAATCTCTTGTGGCGCTGACGCTGATAAAATGAATGAACAAGAACGCTCTATCGTACATATTTATACAATAATTAGCTCTATCCATTTTTTTTTCGTTCTTAATGTTACTCACCTGAAGGTCCATCAAAGAGCTCTACACTTTCAATATCTGCCCAACCTTTAAATTTCAAGAAATAATCGCGGCGCTTAGTATGGTTATTAGCAATTTTTTGCTGTGGCTGATGTGCTGATGATGTAAGCAGCTCTTTCATATCAACTCCTTTAGATTCTATGGATGGCCGACTAGCAACTAATATCTTATCTGTGAATAAAAATATTGTGACGGCACGCGTTGGCTTGTTTGTTACACGATGGATTTCTATTGCATCCAGATGGGTAATCAATGAGCGCTTTTGATTAATCAAAGAACACTAGAAGAGAGGATCAGCTATATGTATTAACCACCAAACAAAAAAAATAAATGTTCTCACCGGTGAATCTTTTATGGATTGATAAAGGCTTAAGAAAAGTGTAGCTTTTTTAGTAGGGTTGTCATCAGCCATGGTTGCTATAATCTTTGCCTTGTCACAAGCAGATTTCAATCCTTTGTAATCCGGATGGCTTTCAGGTGTCAGACAAAGAATTTCTATTTTTAGGTATCCAAGACAAATTATATTTAAATGAGCCATGCACGTAAAACAAACATATGCTTACTATTATTACCTCTTAGCATCAAAGAATATCTACTAATACGTTGAACAGGTTCCACTAAGATATCTTGTAATCTCTTTCTTTTGAATTCAGCACGGTCCCTCACTTTTAAAAGAAATCTGCGATAAGCATGATTCCCTTTAAATTCCATTGTGTGAAGCTGCTGGGCTTCTGCTTGCTCCAATAAATATTTTCTATAACATTCAAACTTTTCAATCTAAAAAAAAAAAGAATATGTTAAATATGATAAAATCATTTGAACGACTACTTTTCCATACATGTTTTTCACAAATGGCACCAAATCCTTCATTGCTCTTTTTTTTTCCCACAAGATCATTTAGAAATGCCTCATTTGCAATCATGATTTGTTCAATGTTTAAAAATATCTTTGCACATTTGAAGGTATTGAGAACACAATGTTTCTGCTGCATGATTGCTCGAAGTGGTCGCACAACAAACCGAACTAATGTTTGCAATGTTTCAACGTAAGATTGCTCTGTGCGAATGAATTCTTGAATACGGAATACTCGTTTTTCATTATCTTGTTCCCGCTAAAAAAGGAACAAAAAATTTAATGTGTTTCTTTATGTAAACATATTTATTTATTTTTACCTTTGGTATAAATTGATTGATTGTTGTGGTATTTTCTACTTGGTCTAATTGACTGCCTGATAATGAATTTAATGATGCTTTTGAAATGTCGGTTCCAATAATTTTTAAAAATTGCTCTAATTGATGCTGATCGCCTAAATAAATAAATAAAAAGTAATGAGTAATAATATTCGCTAAGAAAAGAATTTAGTCAAACGTTACTTTGTAAGCGATCTTTTCTGGGTATAATTAAATCTATATTCTGACACTTTTGAAATAAATTGTTACTAATCTTGTTGATGTTTTGTTTTTACTATATTTGTATGGTATTACCGTTGGTCTTTTTGTCCGTGCCATTATTCTATCAAAGAAATCATGGTGTTGTACTGGTTTGGTTGTTGGAATGCATTTGTTTTTCGATAGTTTCCAATGCTGAGAATAGCCGTAACTGTTTAGTTCCAACTTTAGGGCCTGTTGTTGTATATGCGAAGTGTTCGTTTAATTTTGGAGTATAAAAGACTAACTAAACTTATTTAATTTACCTTGGAATTTGTCATTATTATAAGTTAGAAACGAATGACAAAAAAGATAAAAAATAAGAAACAAGAAGAAGAATAAGAATAAGTATGAAAAAAGAGAGAGAAAGAGAGAGAGAGGATATTATGTAAAACGGAGAGATCATTAAAAAGGTTGAATGTTTATAGTTTTATGCGTTTGGTTGTTATTGTTTCTTCCGCATTAAGGACCTTTCTTATTTAAATCGGTGTAACAATCGATTTACACCTAACAAAGAAAACAACAAGATAATTAGTAATTCTCATTCTATGTTATTAGTGTCTATCGTAAAAACAAAACTACAATGAAAATTATGTTTTTATTGTTATTACTCTTAATTAATTAAATATATTATATTGATAGACGTGTTCTTTTGATGGTGTCAAAACAACTCGGAACAGCATAATTGCGCAAATCCGAAAAGTGAAGAGACACGTGCTCTTTCTTGGCTAGTTTTTTACACCAATAAAATGAAAAAAGATGATGAACTGGTAGAGAAAGCGTTTTGTTTTTTATTATATTTTTATTTATCGATTTAAAATAAAGAAACAGGCCAATATTATTCACTATTGACTTTATTCAAGCGTATCAGTGTTGTTCCTTCTGAGTTCACGAGCTTGTTTCGCTGACTTTTTTCTTCAGAGTATAAACTATTGGCCGAATTACTATTATTATATTAGGGGTTGATGTGTGATCATTTTATTGCTATGGTTATTATTTCGTTAGTACTTCTTTTTCATGATTATATACAAGAGGGAAACGCAAAATGCCAAATTCACACACACATAAACAGTAAGGAATACTTTTAAATGTTGGCACGATAAGTGATTAAAGCTGCAATACTATGGTAACCTTGTTTTTTATTCACTTTTGTATTTCGAATAACTTGTTCGTCGAATTCAGAATTACTACAGAGATTCCTTTCTTCTTCTTCAGACTGACCGCAGAAGTCGCTACTACTTGACTTGAGACTGTCACCTTCGTTCATTTCGTTAAAGCTTATTGAGGACCTTCGATCATAGTCGAACGAACTGTGTGTGTAAAAAATGGAATCGGACCCTATCGATGAAAACCGTACTGATTTTGTGCTGCTTTTTCGCCTTTGGTCTTTTCTTTTTTTGAAAGTGTTTTTTGCGGAGTCAATGAATTTTGATAGAGAAGGCATTTTAATATACGTAATGTAATTTAATTTTGTGAGTGTGAGAAAAAAAATAAAAAAAAGGAGGAGAAAAGGAGAGAAAAAAACGATATGTTATTATATGTAAAAGCTACTCTTTTTAATATTTTTGTGCGATATACGATCGAAGAATAGTCACATGTTATCCTAAACAGGAATTTATGCTTTAGAGTAAAATGCTGAATTGGCAGTTTTACTTGATTGGTGGATTGTAGTATTCTTTTCTTTCTTTTTCTTACGTCAAACAAAACATTTTTGCTGCATAAACGTTAAAATAAAAATAAAAAAAGCCAAGGCCAAGAGAAGAAATAAGTAGAACAAAGCCAATTTGTTAAATCTGAAAAAGTAGAATAAAATGGTTTTAATAACGAGAAATGCAATTGAGCCCCAAGATAAAATGAGCTTTTCAATTCAACAGACATGGATAAATCACAAAAGAAAAATAAAGAGAAAAGAAGACATGGAATGCATGAAAAAAGTTTAAGCGTAGATTTTTACTCGCTTGGCACCTCAGACCAACAAACTGCGCCATAATGCATGTTACTAGACGTTTCTCGAAATATTTACACTAAGCACTGTCTCAGTCAAAAAAATGGATTGGTACTATCGATGTTATTGTGGTTACAAAGCTGAACTTTATTAAATAATCCCTAGGTATATGACATACGAAATATACTCCATTTCTGGTATTATTTCAAGAAAATGACTTATTGAGAATGGCATCAGAAACTTCTCCCAATCAATGATGTGTCTCCTTGTAAAAGAAAAAGAAAAGTGGTATCCGACTTATCGTGTGATTAGCATGTACAATCACATACCATTCTGTTGGCGGAATTAGCTCTATTTGATATAAAGAAGCAATATTTACAAAAGGAAAGTTTTCTTGATCGTCATCTTAAATGTACAACTAGCCCTTTAGTGTCACAAACCCCCCTTTACAATTTAAACTTTTCTGCCAAAACGAAAAACATGTTTTGTTGTTTGTGGGTCAGTTGCTTTTGTATTATTTACACCAAACTGTTTCCATTCCATAAAAGTTGATGCCATTACTAAATAAATGCGTCCGATCTCCTTCTCCCAATTTGTAATGGCATTTAATTTCTCACGTAAAATAATAATATTACCTTTAATATCGTTTTTAGTCACCCCCAAAGAAAACATTATCTTTTAAAATAATATCATTGTTTGAGATTTTGCCATGTTTATGCATGGTTTGGTGCTCTATAATTTATTTATACATAAATCGCAGAAATAAGCATCCGATACGAGAAATGAAGAAGGTCCATATAATAGTATCATTTGTCTAAGGATAAAATCAATACTGCGCATGCCAAATTTTGTTTTTTAAAGGATACCCAAGATCTCATTGTATACAATTTTATTGTTATAGAAAATCGCTACTATTAATATCTTCCAGTCCTCTTGTCAAATGCTGCGATTTTCCTCAAGAGGAACTTTCTCATTCATTTTAACGAAAGATAAACGAATTGATTAGCTTATCCAAGTAGCTTATTTATATTAATTATATGTTCTTTGCATATTATCCCCAGATTTTAAACAAATTAAAAGAAAAACTATATGATATGCGTGATAGTACAATAAGAAGGATAACTATGACGATTATTTACTAGAAATAGATTTATCCAAAAAAGCCAAACATCGGGCCCTTACAATGAAAAGCAAATGTGGATAATATATCCACGTGCCTCTGGGCCAACTAACATTGTGTTCTTTTTTGTAAATTTTCCTTTTCAAGTATGTAACCCGGAACTATGGTAAGGCAATGTAGAACATGAAAAGAAAAAAACAAGACCAAATTTGTGGCTGTTCATTGGGTTAACTATACTCTTTTTTTTTCTTAGAAGTCGGCAGAAAAAAGCAAAAAATTAAAGAACTTCCAGTAAGTTTACAAGTGAAGACATAGTGATAGTTGTATATCCTATTAAGTGTCCTTTTAATATCATATTCCCCTCTTTTGTTTATTAGAATAGTATTCGCGAGTGTGAAGTAATCATAACAACATTTTGTGCCACCCTTAGTTATAAGGTGATGTTTGCTTTGTCGAATAGGATAAGGATCCAATGTCGTGCAAAAAGATATCAAAGGAAAACAAAAGCACAAAATCTCATATATCATTATCGTTATTATTTATTATGTTCTATAATGTAAACACTGTCTTAAATAAATAATTTATAATTATAAACATCTTTAAATCCATGTGAACCATTTTAACTAAAATACTAATATTTATGAGTTCGAGATCTCTCGAAAATTTCAGATACTCTATAGTTTTTTTATTCAGAATAAAAAAAAAAAAGTAATTCAGAAGAAAAAGGAAAGCTTTATTTAAGTTGACTATGATTAAAAATCTGATCAAGTGTTTTAATATAATTTGGATAGTAAAAAAAGAATCAATTTCTTTTTAGAGCGATTTCATTTCAGGAATATTGGTGGAAGTACTACCTTATTTATATCTTATTGTGGAAAAGAATGGGTTAGCATTGACAGATCATCTTCCAATGTTAATTCTATAACAATTACTGTAGAAAAGGAAGAAGACGATACTGTACTTTTCATATTTAACGCTAATGTTTTAGATAAATATCGATCTGTAACTACAGTTATTTATGCAAAACAAATGCTTTCTTCTTATACTTCCCTTTTTCGCTTTTATCTTTGGCCATTACCTGTCATCATTGCAGTCGGTTTAATGTTTGCTTTTTATACTTGACTTTATAGCAATAAACCCTTTCTTAAAACTATTGATTTTTAAAGTACTTTGAGTCGGAGATAATCCTTAATATACTTCTCCTTCCGTGGATTCAAGAACTCATGAAATGAATTTTTTTTAAAGGTTAATTGTCTTGATTCTTTTCATTTGTTTTTGTATATAATATAATACTTTCTTTTTAAGCAAAAAATCATTTCGATAGGCAAAAGTAGGTTACTTTAAACAAGTACTTTAGACATCTCTCAATACGTTTACCTTTAAAGGGGTTACCTATTGAGTTTAAATACCCGAAATGTAAAGAGAGCCGAGGAATATGTTTAAATTTTAAACTGGTGGATGTAGACTGATGAATTTGACTTTAAGAATTTTTGATAGATACTAGTCATACATTGAACTTATGAAAATTGAATTCATCGATTTATCCATCATTGCTCTCGCTAAAGAATAAAATAACCAGCAGATCAAATATTTAGCAAGGTGAACACCACTTGCGTTGAAAAGAGAACCTCAATTAAAGTAAGAGGAACAAGATTTTTTTCAATAGTATCGCCCAAAATATAGTTCAATCTTGAAATTTACTATACCTTAATTGCAAACTTATAACAAGAAAAAAAGCATTCGTTTATTGTCATCGCACACCATCTCAAAGTGTCAAGAGACAAAATATATACTCCCCCTGAATATTTTTTTAGAATAATATCTCAGTAGCAGCAATAAAGTTTGCTTATGGGATAGGTTGAATATATCAGATATAAAGTCCGGAGTGTTCTTATAATTCAGCTTCGAATATAGGCTAGAAGTCGCCTACTATTTTAAACTTTTCAGTTAAGTCATTCAAGCTTAGGAGGAATAAGTAAACTGTTAGATGAAAGCAATCATAGAAGAATATGTGATATTTCAATATATTTTAATAAACTGCTTCATTTTATATCAAGGGCTCGTTTACTAATATATTTTGATTTTGAATAATGCAAGTCTCTCTCTCCTTCTCTCTTCGTAAATTATTAAGTATATATTGTACTACCATGAATAGAACCCTGTATTTTATAAACGTTTTTATTCGAAACAATGCTTCTATTTTTTGGTGCTGTTTGAATAATATAACAAATAACGGTTTAAGCATGAGTTATACTTTATACGAAAAATAAATAACAGGTTAAGCATACTAAAATTCGAAAATATTACCTTATCCCGAGTCTCGGGAATCAGGCCTATGAAAGTTTAAAATGGCTGTAAAAAAAGAGTGGGAAATGTTCAAATAAAAAGAGCGATTGAGAGTAAAAGTAGTTTCCTCAAAACAGTCAATTAAAACGTGTGAGTACGCAATATGCTTTTTCGCAAAAAAAGTGAGGTTACATTTCGAAGAATACCTACAGCCGCATAATTTTCTACGACTACTTAAAAATAGCAACTTTTCATTGTCACCAATCAATGGCCTTGATGAATAGCAAGTGGGCTATAACTCTAGATGTACATATTGCATGATTCTTTATAACGAAGTCAAAGGCCATCAAATAGGTTAACTCATTTTAATATTAAAAGTACAAAATCAAGAAGAAGTATATCTTTTATTCATACATTCCATAACTCGTATTCAGTTTCTTATTACATCATTGTTTTCGCATCATATAAAGCATTAATGCTTATCAATATTCTTGCTTGCTTTGCCTCAAATAGCTGTAGTAATTTACTTTAATCCAGAGATATTTAAACTTTAATAATTTATTATTGATCATATTGTTAACTAACACGGCGTTTAATATATAGCATAAATTATGTTCATCTTTTCAGCATTTCATACGTGTTTTATATTTTATGCATAGATAAATTAACACTAATTTTCATAAAAAAGATAATTTAGGAATTTCTTTATAAATACGTGATCCACATGTTTTTAGTTGATAAAGCACCATACTTACATTTTTACTTTTTAAGTATAACGTAGAATACTAATAGAACTTGTTAGATATGGATAATAATAAAAAAAAAGCCCGTTTGTGGCTGTATTGGTATTAGGTAATTCAATGTCGTATTCTTGGAATTCTAGAAACAAAGGATAATCGATATGAAATAGTAGATAACTATTATGAAATAGAATAAAGCGTATATATCTAAAATAGGTTTTAGCATTCAATATCGGCATATTCAGTTTTATCCCTTTTTCCAATACACAGTTAAGTCGAAGAAGAAGAGGAAGAAAAGGAAGAAAAGCACATTGGGGTGACAAGAGTGGTACGCCAATTACAACGTATTAATATTCTATCAAATCGGAGGGGGTTCCAATGTCACGCGAAAGTATCTTTAATTCAACAAAGTGAGATAGGGAGCAAAAGAAAGAAAAAGAAGCGCCATCATTTACTTTGTTATATGATACAGTGTTTTTTTCCTGTTTTTACTTATGTTACTGGTTATAGAGATCACTGATAAATATATATATATATATTATGGTCATAGACGTTATTCACGGGATTTATAGAAGTTGTAAACAATTAAGCGAATTATGAAGTATTTTATGCAAGTTTATGTTGAATGCACTTCTTCCATTTTTAAACATTTGTGATATGCGGGACGGTTTTTTAGTAATATAATGACTCCCTTTATAATCACTTATTAATTAATAAAATGATTTTTTTTTCGAAACATGAATATAAGGAGAAGGGTCGTGAAGATAACTGTATTTAATAAAGTTTAATTTAGTTTAATATAGGGTTTCAATTGTTGCGATGGTGTAGTGAAGTGGGCGAACATGTCATTACCTGCTATTAATTATCTAGAATCATGTTAACAAGATAATAGCTTTTGAAATTAAATATGAGACAAAAATAAACTTTCACAGAATTATGGGATATTCATGATTCGTATTCTATATTTTGTAACATTTCACCAACAATCGGTCATTCCATTAAACCTGCTAAAAATAAACCAATAAAACGATATTAAAAAAAGCAAGCTAGCGTGATAAACGTCCCATATATTTTGTATTATAAACGGGAAAATTTCTTTTTTTGAAAAGTTTAATAAAAAGAAAAAGAAAAAGGACAAAAGGGAAATAAAAATCCCTAAATCAAATCATTATTCTTAAAAAGCTTATCTCGGAAAAAGTAAATCAAAGAGCACCCTTGTTTGGTATTATTTTTATGAGATACGTTAATTTTCAAGGACTTAGTAGTAACTCTGTTATCTTTATCATATCACTACAATATACATGATTGAAATAGTAGCGACAATACTCTTGTTAGATAAGTATAAAATAATCCCAAAACGTTCAATGTAAAAGTAAAACTGAACACTCTCTGAGCTTAAGTGATTCATAGATTCTTACTAGTGAAAAACATAATATATCTTACATTGCATTTTCACTCTCTTTTATATGAAAACTACAAAGACGAATTTTTTTTAAGAAAAAAGAAAGCAAGCAAAAACTTAGACAATGCAGGTACATGTCTGACACTCTAAAATATAGGTACGATAGAGTAATCAAAACGATAAATTTTAAGGGCCTAGAATACATAATAACTACAAAGGTAGTATCTTTATTGTTAAGGAAGTCAAGCCATATGGTTTGATTTTTTTTTTTAATTTTTTTCAGCACAAAACAAATAATATTAAGGTGATTTGAAACATGGGGTAATTCGACGAGAAATGGGTAAAATAAACGAATTCAAGCAATTCGTATAACACATAGGAGAATATGTTTTGATATATATATGTTGTGTTACAACCATCGTTGGTACAACAAATCTGTTGCCCGGAGATCCGATTCAATAATTTGTACAATTTCAAAATATTTATGGCGTTTTGCTGTTGCAGCCCTTTCACCTCTTTTTTTATTTAACTGGTTTGGCGAATTAAATCATAACAAATAGCTATGTTTCTCTCTCTCTCTGTAATCATGTATATATTTATACCGTATTATTTTAATAACAATAGTAATTAAAGTTTATTCTCCATAGCATTATATCTGATTACTGTTTTTTATAATTGTTTCTCCATTTTTTTTAGGTGGAGTTTTTTAAAGTAAAAATTGAAAGCTGGTTTGAGCTTCTACTTTTATTTTTATAGTGATTTCATATTGTCAGTGAGGCGTTTTTGAGCTTTCTACCATGTCTCTCCCCCAAATCTAAAAGTCAAGAAATACCATAATCAGATCTTGAGTTCGGACTTCTTTATTTAGTAATTTGACTTTTTGATTAATCGGATGTGTGTACCAACAGAAATGTCTATTTAATATGTGTTTTTGCGTGACTCTAGTGCTACCAAGATCAAAATTTGTCTCTAAACTGATATCATGTGAAGCCTAAGTGCTGTCTTCTAGTGTAACATATTAAAAATATCCCACAACGTCCCTTTCCAAAGATTTTGTTATAAAGACTGATAAACTTGATCCAAACCTCTTTTTTTCTTGTCCCTTTATTTATTTATACTAATTATATTAATCCATAATATTTTATTTTTATCAAACTCTTTTGAAATCAAAACCATTTTAACTGATATCTCCATTTTATATAAAATGACTACCTTCTATGATTTGCTTCCTCAGCTTGACGCAATGTCTATGCATTTAAATGGACAAAGAGTGGACTCAAGTAATCAGCAACATACTATCTACAATGGTCTGGTCTCTTCATATTATCAATTGCATTCTGTCACTCCTTGTTTAGACTTCCAAGATAGCGTTATCTATCCATTGACCTCCCATCAACAACAGGCTTACATTGCACCTCTTTTACATGAATCTCCATTAGCCTGCATTGATGAATCCCCATTATCATACCAATCCGATAGCTTTAACACTCACCTAAGTATAGGTTATGAAAATAATAGTACTGTAACATCTCCGGAAGATGATGCATTGTCGCTCTTGTTTGACAACAATAATTTGGATTTTGGTAAGCAAGAAGACTATCCCGATCAGCTCAGTGACTGCATTAGCATTGGTTCCAGTACAACCCCATTACCACATATTTCAATCAGTGAAGATGAATTCTGCCCTAATGATTCCTGTAGAAAACCATTGAGGCGCTCAAGCTCTGTAGAGTCTTTACCTTCCAAAGATGGCGCATCCTCCAATTACCGTTGCGAATATCCCAATTGTACCAAAACTTTTACACGTACCTACAACCTTAAATCTCACCGCAGAACTCATACAGATGAAAGACCGTTTGGATGTAACATGTGCCATAAAACTTTTGCTAGACAGCATGATCGAAACCGCCATGAAAAGCTCCACGGAGGTACCAAACCTTATTTGTGCGAATACTGTGATAAATCCTTTGCTAGACAAGATGCCCTGAACAGACATTTAAAAAAAGATAAACGCAGTCGAGAATTACAAAAAGCCAATCAACCATTCCTCTTATACGCCGAAAACACAATGGCTATCCCACCTTGTTTATTATCAATGATGAGAAAGCGCAATCAAGAAAATCTAAAAAAACGAGCCGCCGCCAAGAGAAAAGCTGCAGCAGCAATGAGAAAATAGTTAATCCTTCTTTTTCTTATATATTTACATACGCATTTTCCAATTATAAATACGCCTGCTTCACCCTATTTACAGTACTTTTTTTCATACCTTCCGCCTCACATATCATTTTTTCTCCTACGGCTTTATTATCTGTACTTATGCAATTATTTGTTTATGTCACTTTCCCTTTTCCCAATTTTTTTAGACAAAAAAAAAGGGTAAATTGAAACCTTTGCTCTTCCAATATAGAAATTCAATTTTAACTATGATTAATTATAAAAATAAAACAATAAAAAAAAGCTTATATCTCACACAAACATCGATTTTTAGTAATAATTTCTTCTTACAATTGAGTGTTTATTTATTGTAAATAAAGGGTTAGCATAAACCGGGCAATAATATTTAAAAAATGATAAAAAACGTTCCCATAAACTAAAATTGATCTTCTACAATAAAAGCTTAATAAAAGCGCACTGTATTTGAAAGGATATTAAACTTTTGAACGAGGTGCTTACGTAAACTTTGAAAAATGGATTTAAATCAGATGATTTAACAAAAGTAGTTGGTTTTCCTAATACTACGCATTGATCACAGAATTTACATATATTGCAAATGAATGGGTCGGAATTTGTTTAAATGTGCAAACTGTAACCACCCTTTTACCTACTTTTAGAACTTTACCAGTATTTTTCAATTTTTGAGTTTTTACAATTCAAGATCTTTCCAAGCAGCATGGCCGAAAATCGAAAAAAAAATGGGGGGACTTGTGATTAAGCTTTTTCCCTAATAATCTGCACCTAACCTTGTTTTCTTTAACCTCTACTTTGCTTTTTTATTTCTTTATATGTTGTGTCTTCCTTCTCTTTTACTTTTCTTTCTATTTATTTATTTTTAATGAAAAAAGGAAGCAAAAAGGGAAAAAAAGGAAAGTTAAGAAGACTTTGGGTGACATATCTTACATACGTATTTTTCCT
>VCJC01002035.1:16346-26395 GCA_024140195.1 Backusella luteola | reverse complement strand
ATAAAAAAAAAAAAAAAAAAAAAAGACAAGCCAAGCCATTTCATGGTTTTTTTGTAAATAAACTCTCCCTATAACCATATAATATTTTAAAAATAAAAAAGAAACATAGTCGACTTCTCTATTTACCTTCTTTTATTATTTTCGCATTTTAAAAATCAATCAAGATATGGCGTCCGTTTATTCTGCCTATTCTTCTGATGATGTATCAACGATACCTAATACACCTACGACAACAGAATTCATGTCACTGAAATTACCTCAGCCGTCGGATGATAGTAGAGTCCGGTTATTAGAGGAGCAGATTAAAAAGTTACATCAGCGCGAACACCAACTACGATTAAAGCTTAAAAAACGTGTATGTCGCCACAATGATCAAGGCGAAACGATATGGCAGGGACCTCATTGGACGGGTCGTGAATTACCTTTACTTTTTGGCCTAATTAATAAACCAACAAGACACAGCACCTTGCCCCAACTCATTCTTTCTTTAAAGAATTGTATTTCACAGCTTGAGCAGACAGAAAAGTCAGCACCGATATTTACCGAAGTACATGCCGTGCTGGATTCAATCTATACAGCTAATCATTGTACTTTTGCGGTAGACTACAACCTGATTCAGCGCCGTGATAGAAATAGACTCCATCATCTATTAGCTGCTTTGGATAAGAGCTTGGAATGGAACCAGCAGTTTGAAAAAGAAGCAAATTTTTTGATTCATAAATATCAGGCAGATTCAACTAGTCAGATCCAAGAAATATCTCAATTAAAAAAGCAACTTGCTGAGCAGACAAGATTGGCCGAAAGGGAAGAACACCAAAAGCAAGAGAGCCTTTTGAATAGATCATCATCCATTCATAGCACGTCTAGATCATCAATGCCGGAAGGTTATAAATCAGAACTGGTTGCCTGTAAAAAGGAGAGGGATCAACTTGAAATCAAGGTCGAATCAATGCAGCGACAAATAGATCATCTCACTGAGGAGTTGGAGGACACCAAGCAGCAACGAACGCGTTTCAAATCCCAAGCAAATCGTCTTAGAGTAGGTTTGGAAGCAATACAACGTAGAAATCAAAACTCAGATGACGAGGACGATGGACAGGATGGGACTGAGTCCTTGAGACTCATGTATAGCGAAGCAGAGAGAAGGGCGACAGATCTCGATCGTGAGTCAAAGCGACAAATACTCGCCATGAACAGCCTAAGAGAGGAACTAAAGTCCACCCACGAAAAGAGCAATGTATTAAAAATCGAGAGCCAAGAAAAAATCAATCATCTTGAAACGGAAATAACCAGATTGAAGCAAGAGTCATCATCACTGGCGGAACGAAAACCATTAATTAAAACCTCAAGTATATCAACAATAGCATCTGTATCTCAAATTGATCTGGAGGCGGCACAGGCAGATGCACACTCGCAAAAATCCCGTGTCCAGCAACTCGAACGACAATATCACTCGACACTTGAACTCAAAAACATGCTAAAGCAGGTTCAACTCGATTTCCAAAACGAGCTGGAGCAAGAGACGCTGCATGTCCGGGCACTGGCGAATCAGATAAGAGACGAGCGCACCATCTGGGAAGAAAACATATACCAGGAGTTTCAAAAACGGTACGACGTTGATCGAATCCAGTTCACCAGGCAGATCAGGACGCTGTCATTCAGACTCTCTGAGCTTGAACAGGACATGGAAAGACAATTATCACAGCATCAGCATGACCTTACCCTATTAAAAGCAGAACTGGTTTCTGGATACGAAAAGAAGATTTTAAAACTAAAAGGTCTGTACAGAAAAAAGGAGACCGAGTCAACCATGGTCAACGAGAGTCTGTCCCTAAAAAATCAAACACTGCATGAAGAGTTGATTGCCGTTTACTGTAAAAATATAATGCTTGCAGAACAATTAGGGAAATTAAAGTAAATTAATAAAAATGTTTCTTTTGATTCATCAATCAAAAAGGGGATTCATCCGTTCATATCCAAATCGTATTATAAAATTTTATTTTTAGGTCAAATCCGTTTCATAGGTAAAACCCCGGAAACGTATAGTTTCTTCCAATTCTATTCTTGCTATTCATAAATTAAATAGTGGACCTCTGAGATGGTAAAAGCGGTTGATCAATAAGTAATTTAATTTCCTCTACCCTGTCTGCCAAATCAGCAAATGTCTGTTTCAAGGCTGGACCTTCGAGGGTATGCTGGAGGCACATAGATCCTTGTTTGTGTTCTGTAAAATCGCGACATTGTATCCATTGATTGGACTGCATATAAAACAGAGGTGGCTGGTTCAAGTAGAATTGGATCCCGGGTGCATGGCACTCGATATGTGTGATGAGACTCAGTGGAAGGATGATTTTGAATTGAGACCCGCTTTCTTCAATATGCCATATAAAGGCCTTTTGGCTTTTACTGTATTTACAATCAAGATCGCCAGCATTTAATTTAACACGATGCCAAGCCCCGACTGTCAAGGTGGTCGCTTTTATATCATTGCCATCGTTGGCGTCAGCAGCAAAGGGGTCTATGGAACCTTCTTTAGTCATGTAGTAGTGTGTTGATTCTGGAGGGATATAGGGTGTGGATTCTGTGGTGGAGCCAGTGTCTAATAATTAGTCAAGTTAAAAAGCTTGTATTTTTTTTTCCATGGCCATAATAACGTCAAATTTCTACGTACTGTAATACCATGCATCTGCTTCTGTATTATTGACTGAAAATGTCTTGTTGTCTAAAAGGGGTTCATGTACTGGACTCACCGAAAAATAGTTGGATGCTTCATCACAAAAAGTGCTTGGAGAAGAAGATATATAACTGGTCTCGGGGAACTCTTCCAAAAGTTTCGTATGTTCTGCCGGTGGCATGCTTCGTCTTTTCGTATCATTCCAGTCATAAAAAGAGGTGGGTGGAATAAAGGGCTCGGTCAGAGCCATGGGTTGGTAGGGTAACACTTCAACGCTTTGTGCACGGATATAAGGATTAAACGCAGTCGGTGATTGCGTGAGCGATGTCATTTGATAGTGGTAAAGTTGGGCACAGATGGCAGCTTGCTGCATCTGGATTTGCGCCTTCTTTTTCATGTGCTTGACTTTGGCACGTCTATTTTGAAACCATATTTGAATGGAACGCTCAGACATGTCGAGCTGTTCAGAAAGCTTTTTACGAAGTTTGTTGTTTGGGCTGGCATTCACTGAAAATGTATCCTCTAAAACGGAAAGCTGCTCAGCACTGGCTCTTGTTCTTTTTCTTACGAATCCGTGATCAAACTGGTTACAGATTGGGCTACATGCATCATTTGCTTGTAATGGATATGGCGGCTGATTTACTTGTACAGGATTCATGCTATTGCGTTTTGTGGTATAAATAGGGTAATGGAGGAAAAAGATGAAATAAAAAAGTTGGAATTGAAAGTTTTTATGTTATATATTGATCAAAAAGGTTTAAATTTTAAAAGTGCTTTTTTTAAGAAAGAGAAAGAGAAGTCGGGAGGAAATAAGGGATGCAAAAGATCAAACAAAGAAACGAATTTTCATTGTGATTACTCTTCACTTAAAATACATGCATTTTTAGAACCCGGTGTGAGAGCTCCCGCTCTCCCGCAATTGCTAACTGGTATCCAAATATGCCATTGCTTTCATCTGGCGGGAGAAATATTCTCCAAAATATATCCTCATATTCTTAAAAGACAAAGATATTATATATATACAACAGAAAGGCATATATATATATGTCTTTATCATAAGTTAAAGATGTAACTTTTTCAATATACTAAAAAAAAAAAATAATAGAATTCACGGATACTTAATTATATCTACTCACATGCATATGCTGATTATACTATATGTGTTAAGCGAGGTATCTTTTTATCATGATCATACTTTATCAGTGATCTGGGGGGGGGTTTCTGTCCATTTAATCTAATTTTGTGTTTTGTTTTCTATTTTCCATTCTTTTTTTCCAAAACATATTTGAGGTCCTTGATAAAACAAACAAACAAAAAGCACTTTAAAGATCAGTCAATAAGTTTTTTTTTGGAAAGTGCCCACGCGAAAACTTTGAACTCAGGGCGTAGACCATCCTGTTTATGCGCATTAAAATTAAAGAGTTGATCGTTTTAAAATACTCTAGACTATTAACTTCGATTTGTATTGTATACTATATATATACGAGTGTATTTTTTATAATTCTATATATGATTGTGTATATAAGGGTGTATACCTGCACTATATTTAATTATACTTTTTTATTTCCAAGACTATTTCACAGCGTAGGCACAAAAAGGGGAAGTATGCATTTATGGTTATTACAATGAAAATTATCCAATCATAACCATAAAAGTTTCTTTTGATGCCTCCACAAAATTTGGACCATCTGAAACATTGTTATTTTTTATTGAGCGAACAAGACTATCAGCCATTAACGCTCACAAGCTCAAAAAATAATAATGTTACTGAAAGTGGCGATGAAGTTGAGTTCCTAAAAGTGATAAGAGCACGTGTAAATTGTAAATCTGCATAAATCAATTTTAATTGAGATGAAATATTAGTACTTTTGTATGTATACTTTAGTCACTCCTTATTGTAATAATGATGCTTTTTGATGAATTAGCCTATTTCATATACATGTATTTGGTTTCAAAAGAGAGAGTAGACGAACATTTAAAGAAAGGTGTCTATTCCGAGTGCCTGAAACATTAAAAACCAGGTCTCTAGTTTTTACATTGGCCATTGGATCTCAGTAAAATATATGCCTTTTTAAGAAATAAGTATATGTTCATCATGGGCAAAGAGGTATCATCAACAATGATTAGTCGGGCTTATAGATGATCATTACCAGTGCATTAGATTCTAAAATGCCTAGGAGCTTATATTTATAAATAGACATAAGATTTTTTGGGAGAATACCGGCTTTAATCATATGTACAATAATGATGTTTTATTGCCTGAACAGAACACACACAAAAAATAGCAATTTGAAATGAGGCCCAAGCTCTTGGATCCACCTGTTCCTTTTTATTATCAATGATAATTCTGGAACTGAAACAGACCTCAATGTTCTGGTTTTAAAATTACAAATGATGAATAGTTGTATCTACGGAATTTACCTCTGTCATATTGGTACCTTACTCTGTTGCTTTATATCATGCTATCCCTCATTGGTGTGTAATATGACTTTATGGGCCTTGCTACATGGCTAACTATCTCTTTATTTGCTCACTGTCTGAAATATACTCTCTATACATGATATATTTCTCTTTATTTGCTCACTGTCTGAAATATACTCTCTATACATGATATATTTCTCTTTTCTCAATTATTCCCATCAATTTGTAATTTTTTCTCATTTTCTTGAAAAAAAACAGTAGACTGCTCGATAAAATTAATACAAAACATAAATAAAAGGAATAAAAGGAAAAGAGAAGAAAATAATACCAAAAAGGTTCAATGTTTTTTTGTATATTTTTTTAAGTAACCTTGCCTTGTGTCATTTCTTGATCAATTGGTGATCGAAAGGAAAATATTAGTCTTGTGCTTATATAAAAATAAGCTAATTGGGAAGTTCAATTCACAGATTTTTTAGAGTCCGAGATCGCGTTTGATATTCTGTTACTCGATCGATGCGTGTAATTATTGGTATTAAATGTATAAAAAAATCGAGAATAATGTTAAAAAAATGAAAAACAAAAAAATATTCTTTTGTATATTCATACGGACATAAGCCCTGAAACTAATTCTTCACAATCAATAAAATATCATGGGTTCATCACTTTTAATCTTAATTAAAATGATCTAGTGAACACATAGCTATATATATATTTATATGGTATCACTGCAATAAACATTTATCTGAACTTAAATGAACGCACTGGTCTTGTCGTACTTGGCACAGAATGTCTCACGTATACTAATTGTACAAAAATGTAAAGGTAATCGTTTAATTATTCTCTTTGTTTACATTACAAGTAAACATTCTTTATATTACCATATTTCTATTCTATCGCTTTTTAAATTTAGTGTGTGATAAGAACAATGTATACAGAGATCTCCTATTTATGTACTATCATTTTACTGCAACACAGCCATCAGTCTGAGTTTTGCAGTTACACAAGTACTATCCTCTATAGTGTATCCGTGCTTTTTCACAAAGTAAATATAATGATATTAGTAGAAATCTCCAAACTAGAAATATACAGTATCTCTCATCATCTTCCTTTTTATTTCAATGGATAAAAAAAAAATTGAGGAAAAAGATAATTGTAAAAATGGTGAGAGGACTCAAAGAAGCTAGGCTTATTTTATCGCCTTTGCATTTTCACCAGTAAATTCATTACTTTGTGTGATTCATCGCATGATGATACCACATATAAATCGTGGTCCCAATAAAGTCATCCTTTTATCTATAAAGCAGATCCCTCCGATCTTTTTGTATTTAATCACTGGAAAGCAACAATAATGGTAATAATGATAAACGGTGAATTTTTTCTCTTAAATATACACTGAACATTCGGAATGACCATTACTAGAAAACGCGGTCCTGCTGAATTTACTGTATGTATTTATATAAACCTTGTATAATGAATTAGGAGTTTGCGTGTCACCTTACTGAAATAGGTTCATATGATCTTCTTTTTGAATACTATAAATATAAGATTTAAAAAAAATCTTACTTCCATAGCTTTTTTCTTTTCCTCTAAATTAGTTTTCGCTTCTTTTTTTGTTTTTGTTTTTTTTAACTGTAACAAGTTTAATCATTAATACCATGAACAGTATAACATATAACTTTAATTCTTCCCCAATCATCAATTCACCGTCCCCAGCAAGATTTCCGTCAGCTTCTCCCAAACACTTTAGTATGCCAACACAAAAAATCCCGGAAGCGAAACCGTGGCAGGAAATTGCACTGGAATCCGTCCCGCAAAATAGTGCAAACATATATTCTATACGAGAAAACAATACGGGTATATACGGTCGAGAAAAAGTATTTTATCGGCAATCGAATTGTACATCATCTACCATTGGGTCCCCTGAAGATCTGGCATCATATTATTTTAGCGAAAGCGATTTTCTGTCATCGCTAATATCATCCAGACCGTCTACATGCTCCCCTCCATTACATAAGTCCAACTCATTTTCCATTGAATCATCAGAACCTATTATAGGCAACCCGTGTGTTCCACATGCAAATGATGATCCTGTAGAACGACACAGACGTTCCTCCATTGGATCTCCTTCACACGACAATGACTTGGACTGTGCCGATTCAAAAACACTGCATAAAAATGGACTTGCTGCATTTAGTAAAGGCTTGATATTAAAAATGAAAAAGGTCGCTGGAAGACCAACGAAATAGAAATCTATACATATATCGGGAACAGAGAGAATAGTATATAATAAAGTGTAAATTTAATCAATAAGTCTTTTTTTTTGTTTGTTTGTTATAATCAAGTAAATGAAAGATCTGCAATTCATAATATCTTTATTTACTATTTTATGAACATGTTTAGCATGAAGTACATGCACTTTTTTTTTATAAACGCATTTACCATTTAGCATATTCATCATCTGACTCGATCGAATTTGACCAAATTGCCATAAAAAATCATGTAAACTTGTTTATCATTAAAAATCAATTTCAATGCTGAGCACTTTATTCTAATACATCCATGTTTTTCTTAATATTATTTCAACATTCGATATTATCTCGATTCATTTTGAAGGGTGCTTTTCTAAATTACAATCTTCAATTACTTTAAATTAAGCGATCCATCCCTCTTTTTTTTTTGAATAATCGACCCTTACCTTTTTGAGAGGTTTGTTTTTAATCTGCACACAATGAAACACAATTCTCCAAAAAGAGATATTGCTTTTTTTTTTTCTAGAATTTAATAATTAAGACAAGAAGCATAATACTTGATAGAAATAATTGTGTATTTAAAACTATCGCTACTCTTCAAATATATCAAGATCCAGGATTAAATTCTTGGATTATTGAATTTATCAATTGGTAAATGTGGTTTATTTAATGATTTATAACCGTGTGTTGTAGTAAGTTTACAATATAATCTATCTAGTATCAGAGTATGTATCCGAGTCATCATCATCATTTATTTCGAACAAGCTCATATGGTCAGCAAGAGCATCACTAAAGCAAATGGTTAGAAAGATGTGGAATATCAAAATTCTATAGAACATACTTATTTGACGAGCTCCTCTCATCTAAATACACTCCATTATCTTGTTTACTTTTACGACGAAATGCCGTTTTAAATTTTCTAAAAACTCTTTCATCCATCATGATATCCTCTGAGGAAAGGGGATCATCCTGAAGCTTATGTTGAACGTGTCTACTTCGCTCGTAATACCAACAGGAGCAAAGACTCATTGTAAAAACTGTCATTGCTACGAGGATACCTGTTCCCCAGTAATAATACTTCCCCCATCGTTCCTCAATCACCTCTGGTAGTGTTACATTTTGCGTGTCTCGCTTCACTTTTTTAGATTTGTTGATTTGTTTCGCATTATTTAGCTTATATTCTTTTTTTTTTAAACAAAAAAGTAAACCATAAGCATGTGCGCTATTTCGTATTTTTAGTAACTTACTTGTTTGAGCATCATTATCGTACATGCCTATAAATTTCCTAAAGAGACTTAGCATCTCAGTTGGTTTATCGTACGGCACCATGTGGCTTGCGCCTTTAATTAAAGCGTAACTGAGTCCACGATCTTCAACAATATGGCCTGGGTCTTGGCCATCCATTTTCCATGGTATTTCATTCGCACCACTCTGTTTTTTTTCAAAAAAGATGTGAATAAGTTAAATTTGTCCTTCATTATTATCATTAATATTTACACTTAAGCCCTTCTCGCCGTTCCATGTCATATTTCCAATTAGATATTCCGTACCAATATAGTTACAGATAATATCTTCAGCACCGCTAAAAACAATAACTGTTCAGAGTTTCCTCTCTTTTTCATATTCTTCTTTTTTTTTTTAGTTACCTATACAACATAATAGGTATGTCTTCTAAGATACTAGGTAAAAGCTATACGATTATTAGAAAAAGAAGGCCTTTATCATTTATCATTTATTTATCACCAAAAATAAAGTCTTACATTATAGGATGGCTTGCTGTCATCTTTTTCCAAGCCGTTAAATACATTATTATCACACTCTTCCCAAGATATGTTTTTTCCAAGTACGTGGATAGCTTCCAATAGCTCTGGTTTCTATATCGATCAGGAACTTAAGTTTAGTACACAGTGCTTACAGCTACAAAAGAAATGCTGGCTTACACGTAAATAGCGTTGAAGTGCTGCTCCTTCATGGGGCCAATCCGATCCACATTGATCGTATGGTTCATTAGTCAATTGCTTGTTGTACGCATTTATGCATACTTTTTTTCCGTCTTGGCTTTATTATTACTGTTAGTATCAGCATTCACTAATTAAAGGAATGTATAAATAGGCACTAGTAACTTACAGTTCTCGAATTGATGCGTCTGTGATCACTGAAAATACATCTTCACATGCACCGATATGAATTTGAATTTCTTTTTTCATAGCTTCATCACATTTATCCATTTGATCATTCAGTTTTTTCTAGAACATCTATTTAAAAAAAATCGCATCTTGTCTAAATAAAAAAAGAAGCTTACGATAAAATCACCTTTGACAAGGTTGTATTTCATAGCATAGTCGTGGTATGCAGGATACTATCATTTTTTTGTTAGACGTAATAATGCTAATATACACTGAAACACACATACCTGATGTGCAGGAGAAATCCATCCATTTCCAATCATTAGACCCTTTAGATTGTACTACATTTTTTGTTTTAGATTATAGAGTTTATAAACGATTCTGCTGGAAATAATATTTATCATTACTTTTTTAGAGCTTTCCTCCTTAATTCTCTTGAGCAAAGGCATTGCAAAATACGGAATGTAAGTTCCGGCATAACTTTCTCCAGCAATGTAAATCTGTACAGCATTATCAGATACAATAGATCAGAAGATGTTTTTAATCAATGAAAAACCAAATATACCTCTTGATTGTAAA
>VCJC01002034.1:0-13913 GCA_024140195.1 Backusella luteola | reverse complement strand
TTTTCGCTCTGATGATTAGCAAAATATTTCATAAATTTATTCTTTCCATTGTAGGTTATTTTAAGGTTCTTTATTTTAGTTTTAGGCATTTTGTTGGTTTGTGGTAAAAAAATAAATAACAAAAGGCGTATCGTGTGAAATAGGAAAAAAAACACCTCTATATCGTGACTACTCCGACGTGGATCGGAGTAGTCACGATACAGAGGTGTGATATCTTGTTACAAACATGAATAACAAACGTGTTTTATCTTTTTTTTTTCACTCTTATCGCAAAATGAATGACAACTACTTCTTAAAAACTAACGTTGAGCAATGGTCTGTTAAAGACGCTTTTCAGAAATATGAAGAAGACAACCCTGCACTTCATATCCGCCATCTATTACTACGAGTAAAGAGCTGGATTATTGACGCATGGCACTTCCGCGTTTCATATACTTTACTATATTTGGAATGCCCGACCAACCTTTAAAAACCAACATACGCAGATACCGGGCAACAAACCCGAGAACGATTGACCCTCTATTACTAATCCGATTTGGAAACGAAGTGCAGATGTCCATCCATCTTCATTTTTCGATTTAACAACATCCGACAATCAGTGAATTCAAAATGGCTACTCGCGTCCAAATCCCCAGCGAAGAAGGACTTGGAATGGTGGTTCATGTTCAGCCCAACAGACTATTCATAGAAATCATATTTGATAGTGAAGAAGCCCAGAATAAACACAGTTTTCAAGGAATCACCGTTGGTAAAAACAAGATTGAAAACAAGATTTATGGATGGCCATCTCTGTCTCCCACCGATACCGTCCTGAAACTCAAAATCACTAGATTGCCTTTTATGACCAAAGATCAACTCAGAACGAAACTCCGTACTTTGGAAAAATATGGAAAGGTTCTAGAAGCCGGTATTTTCAAGTCATTTGGATGGTTTGAAGACAACGGCTATGCTATGCTCCTGCCCGACAAAAACTTAAAAGAAAAGATTCCCCCTGTAATTGATAACGAATCAGGTAACCCCTTTTGTGTATCATACGCAACAATGCCGCTACACTGTAGATACTGTAAATCTACTGAACATAACATTCTGAATTGCCAAACTCTCGCCACCAAGAACTCACGCCGATGTTGGACCTGTAACAAGGAAGGTCATTTACACCGTAAATGTCCCAACAAAAACCAACTGAATTTATCTCTCGCTAAAGCTCCCTCTGCAAACAAACAGTCTTATACTCCCTTTCTAGTCGATACAGTATAGGACTTTAATAACCTCACCTTATACAAAAAAAAAATGGATTATTGAAGCAACCAATTCAGAAGATGCAGAACGAGCTGCTGCTGCGACCAAACTGTTAATTGACTGGAAGGTAAAGATGCCTCTTTCATAATCTATTTACCAACTGGTGCTTAATATTTTTCTTAATAGAACATTAAAGAGACTCTGATGAATAAACCCCACAAGAAAATACCAAAGGCTCGCTATGCAAATATTAACAACTACGGTGCGTTCATAACAGAGCCCCAACAATCAGTGACTGCAAATCTACCATTAAAACGCAGCGGCACCGATGAAGGTACTGGCGAATGGTCGTGGGACAGTCTCCCTAAAGAACGAAAAAAAAAAATATTTCAAGGCTTACTTGAGCAGCGCATACGAGGACACTAATTTTGGAGACACTGACGATGAATATCCAAAGGTAGGTTTTTTTTGGTAGTATGATGGCGTTACTTTACTAACATACAGTTATTTGCTTAATAAAGTGGGTAGTGAATAGTATCAGTATAACGGAAATATTACGACAGTATCGCTTGAAAGCAATACAGGGAGCTCAAATGAGAAAACGGTTATCGGATACTCATATATTGTAAGTGTTATTTTTGTTCTATTTTCAATTTGACATTGGGACTAATTCGATTTCTTAATTTTATCTGCAAGATCCCTTTCCCATATTTTCGTAATCTCACAAAGCAACCGATGTGTATTGTCAACATTATCACAAACATTACAAACAGCTATAATCAAAGATTTAAAGCTTCACAATGATTTTAAAAGAGTTGAAACCGATGTTGTGACTGGATGTCGTACGATGCAAGTTGTGATATTATGAGCGTCAAACGAATAAAGTAAATAATAGGTTGGAACAATATAAGAAATGAGACTCGTAAAACTCTTTATTAAAGTGATGAGAGAGCTCATAATAGAAATCATCCATAAACAATTAATGTAGAAGACTGAGTTACAATAGTAGATGTGATAGCCAGCGGCAGTAAGATTATGTGTATTGTACTACGTAAATACGACACAAATTATTGAGAAAAAGGAGAATAATTATTGAGAAAAGGTTAATGAGAAAAAAAAAAGGGTGAAGAGATTGGTATTAACCCAAGGCATGATACTAAAATAATGGAACATAGTATGTCTGGCGAGCCGGATGTTCTGGTTTTTAAAATAACAAACGATGAATAATTGTATTTACTGAATCTGCCTCTGTCCTATTGATGCGTTACTCGGTTACTTTCTATCATGTTATTCTTCATCGGGAAAAAATATACGTTGCTACATGGCTACCTATCTCTTTATTTGCTCACTGTCTGGAATATACTCTTTATACATGATATATTTCTCTTTTCTCATTTATTTGAAATTTTTTCTCCCCTTTTTCTCATCAATTTGTAATTTTTTCTCATTTTCTTGAAAAAAACAGTAGTGGGTTTCCAGCCCAGATAAACTCAAAATGAATAAAAGGAGCTCTAGGTTGGTACGATCATGTTGGGTTGTAGTGAAATTATAAGTTTATAGAGCTGCAAGATATCCATGTGATGCTTATTTATTTTATAATTTTATACATTTTTTATTATTTTCGATATTTAATAAAATAGCGAGGTTTTTCTTCTTAGTTTTAGTTTTCGTTAGAGAGGGATGTTTAAAGAGAGTATATTGCTGGAAATAGGGTTCCTCAGTGGAGGCATACATTAAGTTATTAAGCATAATACGGGTACTGGTACGGACTCTTGTAGTTTCCATGGTAGATTGGTTAATTTTTATATCTTACTTGATTTTTGACTTAAAAAATCTGCAAAGCACACTCTATCGTAAAAAATATAGTATATTTTAGTTGTAATGAGGTAGTATCAGCCTTCGGCTGGCCCACCTCGACCCTAACTCACCTAGACCGATGAGACCTGCCAAATCGTAACCATATGAACTTAGACAGTTCCTAAGTTATAACATGTTCTTTGCTGAATCACTGAAAAGAGAGGAGACTTATTTTAATAAAGGTATATGCACATATTACCTGAGTTGTATGTATATAACTTATCATCAAAGATAAAGAAACAAAGTTGGAAATGCGTCTTGCTGTAAAATTAACATTTTTTAAATGCTTAGAAAGAAAAATAAGATTATCTGCACATTTTTGGAAGGAGAGTGGTATGAAGAAAGCATTTTTGTTTCCGCACATGGTGACGTTGTTTTTTTTTGTTTGTAAACGAAAAATGAACTTGATTTTTTCTTTTTTTTTCCTCTCTTTGTTGCTGCACAACCCTTTTTTATAAACAACCCCAATGGTAATGAACAGAGACCTTGAATATCAATAGCTTACATGCCTGAATCACAGTATTTATAACCTTTTTTTTTTCTTGTAAATCATTTCAACATGATGTAACCTTTTAACAATGTAGGCTATGGAAAGCCGCTACTGAAAGCTGACTTGTTCCGCGTTGGATTAGGCCTCCGATGCCGGCCACAGAAACGGGTAGTCTGGATTACGCGAGACAGAAGGATGGAACGCTTTTGGCTAGACATTCAATGTGAAATTCTTAATCTTGTTGAGCGTTAAGTTTACAAAAGCGCTCCTCTCTCTTTCCTCTACCTTCGAAAGAGGTTATTATGCTGAAGCAAGGACAGGCGTTTTTTTTTGTTTTGTTTATTTCATGGGGGAAGAGAGGGGATAGCTTTACGCGTTGTGTCGACAGTAGTCAGGAATGATTACAGGTATGATAATGATCACTGACAACAAAAGACCCTCCTCCTTCTAACTTGTTTCTAAAAAAAGAAAAAAAAATAATATTCGATATAGAGATAGGCGGGTTTCGTCCAGAGAGAGAGCGAGCAAGAGAGGAATGTGGTTTCATCAGATGTACAACTTATACTCAAGGTCCCTGGTTTTACCTGTTATTAATATAATCTGTCGTCTTTTTTCAATAAAAAATTAAAATTGTGTGCCTCAAACTTTATTGTTATCAGCTGAGCTGTTTGTTTTGTTTTGAAAATTGTTAATATTACTGTTCTTCTTGGCTTTCATACCAAACAATGGGCATATCACAGCTATGGCAAATGTTGGAGGGAGGAAAGCGGAGATATTCTTTGGAGGAGCTGGCAAGTGAGAGCAAGACACGCATTCGAGTCGCAATCGACGTTGCAATTTGGAATTTTCAAGCAAGAGGACATTTTACCGGTGACAACCCTGAATTGCATGTAATGTTCTTTCGCTTGTGTCGTTTATTTGAATTAGGCATTAGACCCGTGTTTGTGTTTGACGGAACAGAGCGACCCTCATTCAAGCGCAACAGACTCATCAACACAATGCCTTTGGAGATTCAATACCAGAAGGACTTGATTAAATTGATTGAACTGTTTGGTTTTGCTGTTTGGCACGCGCACGGAGAGGCAGAAGCGGAGTGCGCGATGCTCCAAAGGCTCGGATTTGTGGATATTGTCTTGACGGATGATTCTGATGTGTTTCTGTTTGGTGCTACCCGAGTCATCCGACACTGGACCTCCAAAAAAGACGAACAGGTTGACTGCTATGACATGGCGTGGATGAGAGACTCGACGGGGCTAGATCGATCTGATCTCATATTAATCGGACTTTTGCGGGGCAATGACTATGACAAGGGAAGCAATGGAGTGGGCATAAGCATTGCGGAGGGCTTGGCAAGATCGCACCACCATCACACACTCATGAATGACATTGCACTGGCACCACCAGATACACCTCTCGAAGATGAAATGGTTCAGCTGATGTATGACAATCTTACCTACGAACTACATAATAACAGTTCAAACAATTTACAGAAAAAGTATCCAAATTTGACACTTGATCCCAAATTCCCGGACTTTTCAATTGTAGTTGACTTTATTCGCCCCACCACCAACATTCAAACCAAAAGATCTGCTGCTCGGGCCAAAGTAATGAAACAGCGCCTTGATTTTAATGCTGAGCCTAATTGGGGCCAACTAGCCATGTTTGTACAAAGGTTGTTCCAATGGCCAAACGAAAACTTGATTAGACGCTTTGGCTCCGTGTTATTTCCTGCATTTACGCGCAAACAGCTCGTCAAAAAGCCTCAGCCCCAAAGAAGCGTGAATCCAAAAGAAAAGCGTCATGATCGTGGCCAGACGCACTTGGAGGAATACTACAAACCCACCGCCTTGCCTCCAAACATGGACAATAAAACCATTGCAAAAATAACAGATACCAAAACGATAGGAAGACGGCGCTATTACAGAGTTGAATGGGATCCTCAGTGCTGGTCACGTTTTAAGCAAAAAATAAGTACAATGCTGGACAAAAACATTCAAAATGAGCGATCAAACGAGCCTATGGAGGACCCTTGGTCCAAAATCAAGCGACAGTGGGTAGCGGCTGATCTTGTGTTTATATCTCACAGATCAATGGCAATAGAGTTTCAATCCATAAAGTCAAAAAAGAAGGAAAGCTTTTTGATATTACCAGAACGAACCAAGAAATAAACATGATGAACACGCTTTTATTATCGTTATTATTAAGTAATAAAAAGAAAAAAAAAAGTATGCAAAATATAAATAATATATTTTATAGTATCGCTGTCATCATTCGTCTTCTTCCATGGGTGCTCCCTCGCCACCTTCTGGATAGTCATCATCTTCATCCTCATAGCCTTCTTCAATAGTAGCTTCTTGATACTGTTGGTATTCAGACACAAGGTCATTCATATTTGACTCTGCCTCTGTAAACTCCATCTCATCCATACCTTCACCTGTATACCAATGCAAGAAGGCCTTTCGTCTAAACATGGCAGTAAACTGCTCGTTTACACGCTTAAATAAGTCTTGAATAGCTGTGGAGTTTCCAATAAAAGTACCCGACATCTTTAGTCCTACAGGTGGAATGTCACACAAAGATGTCTTGACACTGTTGGGAATCCATTCAACAAAATAGGCCGAGTTCTTTGTCTGTACAGCAAGCATTTGGTTTTCAACTTCCTTTGTAGATAGGCGGCCACGGAATATGGTGGCTGCAGTCAAGTAGCGGCCATGACGTGGGTCGGAAGCAGCCATCATGTTGCGTGCATCAAACATCTGTGCAGTCAACTCGGGTACACTCAGGTTGCGATACTGCTGAGAGGCAAATGCTGTCAGTGGAGCGAGACCCACCATAAAGAAATGAAGGCGAGGGAAGGGGACCATGTTGACACATAACTTTCGAAGGTCCGAGTTGAGCTGGCCAGGGAAGCGCAAGCTTGTAGATACACCCGACATGACTCCCGATACAAGTTGGTTTAGGTCACCATAGTTGGGGTTGGACAGCTTGAGTGTTCTGAAACAAATATCATAGAGGGCCTCGTTATCAATACAAAAGGTGGCATCACAGTTTTCAACCAGCTGATGTACGGAAAGAACTGCATTATAAGGCTCAACCACTGTATCAGATACCTTGGGCGATGGCACAACAGAGTAGGTGCTGAGGATACGATCAGGATACTCTTCACGGATTTTGGACAACAGCAATGAACCTAGGCCAGAACCTGTACCGCCACCAAGCGAGTGACAGAGCTGGAAGCCTTGTAAAAGGTCGGTGTTTTCTGCCTCTTTTCGAATCACGTCCATGATAGACTCGAGTAATTCAGCGCCTTCTGTATAGTAGCCTTTTGCCCACGAGTTACCCGCACCAGATTGAGCATTGATAAAGTTGTCAGGTCGGAATATTTTACCGTAGGGACTTGCACGAATGGCATCCATTGTTGCAGGTTCTAGATCCACAAGAATAGCCCTGATATGGTGTAAGAGTGAGCATACAAAAAGTGCTTTCATTTTACTTGTTTTCTTTACCTTGGTACGTATTTTCCTTCAGATCCTTCATTGTAAAATACGTTTATGCGCTCGAGTTGCAAGGCATTGTCGCCGCAGTATTTACCTTCAGTATCAATACCATGCTCTTGAGAAATGGTTTCCCAAAACTTTTGGCCAATCTGTCATATTAAAAAGATGTCAATAAACATACATGCACTCAGCAAAGACGTTGCGTTAGATAAAGAAAAATAAATGTTTATATACCTGATTACCACATTGTCCTAATAAAAACAAATAAAACGGGAAAGGTTAACTTTATATTTATCAGCACACACATTCACACTTCAATAATATATTACCTGCTTGTACGTGAATGATTTCTCTCATGCTTGATAGTTGGTCAATATACGAAGAGTTTAGCGTTTGAGTATTATTTTTGTTTAGAAAGAGTTTTTATGTTGAAACAAGTAAAAGAAGTATAAAAAATTGATGCCCTTTTTTTTTCGTTTAAAAGGGAAAAAATGAAAAAAATAATAAATAAAAAGATAAGAAAAAGAAAGACAGATTTGCAACGTCATTAAATAAACCTCAAAAGACCGTGGCTTGTTGTTTCCATTTCTCCTTACATGATGGCAACTCCTGCAGTCTGCATTATTTCACGTGACAGACTGATTACATCTTGTTTGATGGACTTGATGGATAGGTGATGACACACACAAGTAAATTATACTGTTTATTTCAAACATGTACAAAAGAAAGGAAAGAGTCGGCAGAATTGAAGTGTATCAAATGAGATGTGAGACTTTCTCTTTTTCCTTGCCATCTGTTGCCTCAAACCCCTTGGACCATCTTATTCTAGCATGTTTGCAGTCGTCTTTATGCAGTCTTTATTTCTCACTTATTTTGTGGGTAATTTTAGTTTTATTATTATTATTATTATTGTTATTATCATTAATATTTATTCAAATGAAAGCTATATGGATATTTAGGCAATAGCAGATAGAACGATTTGTGACACAACAGTGTCTTGACTTCGGATAGCCATCTCAAAAGCAACACCGGAAGAGGCATTGAAGGTCATACGACACCTTGCCAATACCATTTCACCAGTCAAAAACGTACCAGCAAGCAATAATGTATGCACATTTGGATTACGTGGGGTAGCTGTATCATCCAAGGGTTGCATGCCTACAAGATCAATCAAAGCAGTACATGCCGCTTGAAGGGAAGGTGCCTTTTCGCGATCGAGGGCCAATGTCTCTATTGCCTCACCCTCTTCAAGTGATTGGTACTCTTGGTCAAAGTTTGATGTATAATTGGGTCTAATATAGTCGCAAATCAAAAGGTCAAGATCCTCTACTTGGTATTCGTCTTCATAACCAGCATCATCAGGCTCGCCAGTCGTAGGATCACAATCCTTGATAATGAATTTCAATGTATTGGTGAAGGATGCTATTATCGAGTAAAATCCAATAGGTTAGGTCTTATATACAAACTAGAGCATATCATTCCTAGACTTACCAACAGGATAATCATCCTGATCCGTTCTTTCATAGCCAATATAGATACTACTTTGTACATTGTACTCTAATTTTGGAGCAGGAATCTCGAGCACCTTGAAAAGGGAATCGTCCTCTTCCTCCATTTGCATCACCATTTCCACATCCTCCAATAGCTGGTCGTTTAATGTGTTGATACAGTCAAATTGGAACACAACATGCTTGGCAAACGTGTGCTTGATGCAGCTGACGGTATATTCAGTTTCAGACTCTGTAATCGGGATTTTATTTGAACTCTTGAAGAGTGTGCCAAAAGCGGCAATTTCTGGTATGGCTTTGAGGGCTTCGGCATAAGCTGCTTGCTGATCCATTCGTGAAACAGCCTGTGGAACCTTTGTATCGACTTGAGGAGAATCTGGTGAAGTCAAAGTAATGGTAGCCAAATCCTGAGGGCGATATCGACGACGTTCCTCTTCCTCCTCAGCCTTACTGATGACGGGTACATTTGTCAATGCAAAAGCGGCACTGGACGCCGTGGGTGTATTGATGTAGTCGACCAACTCACGCTCAAGTACAGGTAAAGCAAATGTCGAGTTGTCTACATTGTAAAGCTTGGCAAGATCAAGATCCTTCATCATTTCGAGTGCAAGAGTAGCACGGTCACGCACCTCATCATCAACATCGTCTTGACAACGCACCAAAAGCACACGAACACTATGTCTCAAAGCATCATCGGTAGCATGAATACCGAACTTACAGAGTGCGCTGACAGCCGCCCCACGAATAATGGAGTTTTCTAAGATGACACGGTTGTAAATATATCGAATGTATTTAGTGGGCGTAGCAGTTTTGGGGCCCTCTGTGCCGAGCATATGGAGAACTCGCACGGATAGCTTTGTAAACTCGCAATCCTCAATGAATTCACACAGATATGAAAGAGCAGCATCCTTTGAGTCAGGAATGAATCGGACCATATTAAAGATGGCTTCGACCACAGACTTTTTAAATTCATAGCCACCTTCATCCCTCAAAACACCGCTCAAAAAGGACAGCATCGCAGCCTGCTTGTTGGGAAACTTGAGACATAAAGCACGTATGGCTTCCACTACAATCACCTTGAACTCGTCTGAAATTTCGCCCATAAAACCAGAGATTTGCTTCAAAAGTCTATCGACGGAGGCCTCATTGCCTGTCTTTAATAAAGTCGTGATGGCAAAAGTGGCAATACTGCGATTAGAGTCTGACACAAGGTTTTCAATATCCAAATTACAGGGAGCCACTGCGGTGGGTTTTGCCAATGCCAATGTATTAAGTATACGGATGGCTGCAAACTTCAATGTGGGTTTTGGAGAGGAAAGGAAGAGCTGTAAGACTATTATTGTTGTTGTTATTGAGATGATGTTTAGTATAAAACAAATGAAAGCAAATCCACCAAATTACCTGAAATAGCAGGATAAAGTTCTTTAGCAGAAGCGTCCTTCATCTCACAAATAGCACGAGCAGCCTCCAAATTCACCATGTCGCTCTTGTGTCTTAAATAACCCTCCAGTAGCTCATAGATGCGTTTTGTTGATCTACATATGATATTAAATGGCCGCCCCTATGATCCATACACAACACACTTACCCAGGATCCTCTTCCATTACTCTACAAGCATAACGAATAATAAGACACACAGCGGCGGGATTCTTAAGAGTGGCACCTCCACGTGATCCATCCGAGAATGTCTGAACCAGCTTTGCAACCGCCATTTTATCCTGTTGGCGGATGAGAAAAAGCAATCCAAGTGCATGATATTGAGCAATGTTGCTGGTGGATTGCACGATTTGGCTTTGCGATGCACTTCCTCCAAAACTGGATATATAACTAGAAGCAGCAGAAGCAAAACCGGATGATTGTTTTGCATAGGCAGCTTCCTGTACTTCTGTTGCCCAGCGACGTACAATATCCTTTGATGAGCCAAATAAGTGGTAGGAAGACACCAACGCAGCAGCAGAAACAGAAGGTGTCTTGTCTACAATCGAGGCCTTGATGATACGCTCTATACCTTGAATCATGGAGGGCTATTTTTATATACAAAAACCATGGTAATTAAATTAGCTGTCATGTCGCAAAGAGGAATAGATTGTAAATAATACTTTACATCAGTGATGAGACACAGGGCGCGAATGGCATTGGCACGGTATACAGTCTCTTGTTTGGACTGAATGTCTTTGATAAGGGACTGGGTGACCATGATGACATCCTGTGCAATGCCTGAAAGCTCTTTGATGACAAGATACATCATTTGGCGCAAAGAGGTCTAATATATAATGTAAAAGTGCATCAGCGTTCATGCTATCAGGGAAATAATAAACCTGTGTGTGTAACCATACGTCTTTGGACTGGAAAAGCTTAATCACGTTAAAGAAAAGATCAGTAGCTTCTTGTGAAGTAAAGGGTTCGCCCAAAGAGAGTAAATAGACGATTTTTGTTAGCAGTAAACGACATTTGCGCACATTAATGGGCGAATCGTTGAAGGCGCGAGCCTCTTGAAGCACAGTGGTTTTATTGATGTGAGAAAAGATGGTGACATCTAAAAGAAAAAACACGAGTCGTTCAGTTTCTCTGCTTTTTTCTTTTAAAAACTAAAAAACCAGAAGCTTATATTTACCAGTATCTTCATCTCTCTTTACAAAGCTCATTTTGGACAAGTTAAAGAAGCGTTTAGTTCAAAAACGATGCCAAAAGAGGCACACGTCCAAAACGACGGCATTTTAAATTTGTTGGGAGCTGATTATTGGTCGAAAACAAAAACGCATGTTTTCTGGAAATTTGCTCTTGGCATGAATTCCAAAATCACTAAAATATAGCATAACAAAAGATGAAATCCCAACACATAGAGAATAAAAAAGTGGTGTACTTTATTAACACCCTTTCCCAGCTCTAAAATAAACAATACTATAACATAGGCCTCCAATTCCTACCGTCTTTATTATATTGTATTTATAATCCACTTTGAACATTTTAAGTGAAAGGACTCCTTATTACATATGTACCTGTCCAACCAATCCTGATTATCCTTCTTTTTTGCTTTAAAGCACTGCCATCAGTTCATGTCGATATAATTCTCTGGTAGATCAACTAAACAGTCCTTTTGTTCCTAAAGCTATTGTTGCTGCTGATTGTCATTGATAGCGTTTCATGCACTAAACTTGGCTCAACTAGTATAATGCTTTAATCACTTTAATTGGCGTTTTCTTATATATTTATTGCCATTGGTCAAATCGACTTGCCTTGCCTGTGGGGACTTGTATTCAACCAGAATTTAACTTGTGCTTTGTCAATGTGACTTTATAATTTTATTTGACAAAAGCCAACTAATCAAAAAATGGGGCCAAAACTATGTTCAGTTCAAAACAACAAGATAAAGAAAGTAGAATAGCAGAAATATAAAGTAAAGAAACAAAAGGGAAGAGCACTGCCGACTTGTGTATAAATACAAGAGTATTGATCAACAGGTCAAATGATAAAAATGACTGCTATTTTCAGTTGCTCGTCATATGACTACAGAAAACTATTTGACACACTGCTGCGCTTTTTTTTTTTCTTCATCCTTTTTCCTTCTTATTACCTTTTTTTTTTATACAAACCAAAATGACGACAAGTAAGAAACTTAATTATAACGGAAAGAACAAGTACATGAAGTACTTTGCTGAAAAGGGAAGAGAGGATTGGCCATTCAACTCCTTCAAAGAACATTTTAATTCAAGTCGCACCATTAATAATATGTGTATGATCAGCACATATAAGCAAACGATTGACAACTATCTAAAAAGAAAAACCCTTAATGAAGAAACTCGCAATGCTTTGATGGACTGTCTCTCCCAAGTAAAAGTCCATTTTCTGATTTATACTATATCTTGTACTAAACTATATTCTATATTGCTACCACCTTTATTAAGATACCCGATGCACCCGAGAATACACAAAAACCAGCAAATTCATCAACCTACAACATCGAGTATAAGATCAGTGGAAACGCAAAGCCTGTCATCTTTCAAAACAGCACCAATAACGGAAACGTAAGCGTTTTTAACATTAGACGATGATAAAACAGAGCTGCATTTTGTGTGATAACTGACCCATGTTGTATTAAATATAAATAGATTAACTTCCCGAGCAGTGAGCAAGAAGAGCAAGAGGAGCAAGGAGAACAAGAAGGTCTTGACAATAGCTTCGAGTCTGCTGATTATACCCCCCACGCTACCACTAAAACATATATCATCCTCCATGACGACAACGACGACGGTTCTGAGGATAATGATAATGATAAGCAGGTAAGACCGAATAACACGAAAATAGAATATTTATATTTATTAATGGTATAATAGTGGTTGGTTGAGGATATCGAAGTATCCAAGTATTTGATGGACTATCGAAAGCTATCAATATATTTAAATCAGTACCTGACCGATCGGGAGCTTTCCCCTTCGCGATTATTGTAAGTATCATGCAAGTGAAAACAAAAATGCAAGTGACTGATTACTTTGCGTTTTGATAGGGCTTTGAGCCATATCTATCTCTTCTCATTAAGACAAAGTGAATCCTGTCTTAAAGACATTCCCAAGACTGTATTATCGACCATCTATGCTAATCTGAATACATTAAGCCAATATGAAGAGCTCCCGGCTGAAATAACACAGATTGCTGATGCCATGATTGAGGTAATTTTTGTTAAAGAAAAAGGAACCCCCCAATAAACTTTTATTTTGTATTTCATTTACATAGGCACATTCATCGGGAGATGAAACGACAATGACTCTAAAGGCTGCAGAGGTCATCTTGGAAGCTGGCAAAGCAGATGATAACAAGGCTATACTGGTAAAGGCTGCGAGTACCCTCGCCAATGTCACAAAGCAAATATATGTATATAACAGTGGCGTCAATCAAAGTAAATTATGCAATGAAGACACTTTCATCAAGTACTTCTTATGTCCCTGGGTGGACAGCATATTTTACGGTGAAGCCTTTGGTTCGATATGGTAATAATAAGAGTCACAATATTTATGTGTGCTTACTAAACATCCATTGTTTATTTACTCTTATTTTTATAGGGCGAGCTCCCGGTTAGCATCCTTTGGTGGGGAATCTGCAAGTAACGATGATATGACGAAGATGTACCCCGACTTCACTCAGTACACCGTTGTTAATGGCATTCGGTTCGATTTGTTTGCTATTGAAGTCAAGCCACCACGAAACTCAAAGTACTTGCTCGACCAGCGTAAGATTGGGTATGAGTTGAAAAATATGCTGGATGCCCTTGTTGACGTGAAAATCCCATCGCCGATGGTATGTGGAGTTTGGGTGGATGGAGAAAGA
>VCJC01002032.1:53767-65188 GCA_024140195.1 Backusella luteola | reverse complement strand
AGGGGCCTTAGGCGAAGCTAAGCCACCCGTCATGGTTTTCTGAGTTTTATCGGGAAGAGCCATGCCAAATTTATTACTTTCGTCCGCCAAAAATAAAATCACGATCCGCCAATCGATTGGAGAATAATAAAGTTGCAAGGCTTTGAACGATAAAATTTAGTTTAACAATAAAAATACAGTTTATTTGTAAGGGAGAATGCGTATATAATTCATAAAAAAGAATGAAAAAGTATGTCTATTATATCATCGGTATCATGTGTATCTTTTACAAAGAGGCGTTCTTTTCTCTGTTAAGACGACGAGCCTTGTTAACAGCCCAAGAGTATTGCTTAGGCCAGTGAGCATCAATCTCCAAATCTTGAGCAGCATGCTGAACAAATGAGCTGTTGCGCAAGAACTCTCTACCAACCAAAGCAATGTCGGCCGAGTCATTTTCAAGCACCTTTTCGGCATCGTAACCATTGCGAATCAAACCGACGGCTGCTGTTTGAATATTGGCTTCCTTCTTGATCTTCTCTGCAAATTGAGCTTGGTAAAGGGGTTCGGAAGGATATTTGACGCCGTTAATGTTACCACCGCTTGAGCAGTCAATAAGATCAACACCTTCTTCCTTGAAGCGCTTAGCCAATTCGATGGACTGGTAGATATCCCATCCTTCGGGATCACGACCCAAGAGTTCAGGGTTGACATATTCGGCACAAGAGATACGGATCCATAGGGGCTTATCGGCAGGCCAGACAGCACGAACAGCACGAACAGCTTCGAGAGGGAAACGAATACGGTTTTCAAAGCTACCACCATATTCATCGGTACGCTTGTTGGAGTTACCAGACAAGAAACTACTAATCAAGTAACCATGAGCACCATGGATTTCAAGCACCTCGATACCAGCCTTATCGGCACGGACAGCAGCATCAGCAAAGCTCTGAGCAACACCCTTGATTTCCTCGACGGTAAGAGCATGAGGCTTGGCATAATGATCAGCAAAAGCATTATCACTGGGACCAACGACACCATTAGGCCATCCTCCATCTTGTTCGGATTCAACATAATCACCATGGTAAGGAGGGGAAGTAGAAGCCTTGCGACCAGCATGGGCAATCTGAATACCAGGAACGGCACCTTGAGATTTGATAGCCTTGACAACACGGCTCAAGGGCTCAATGTGTTTATCAGACCAGATACCAAGACAGCGAGGTGTGATACGTCCCTCAGGCACAACACCAGAGGCTTCAATGATGACCAAACCGGGACCCTTCATGGCCAACGAACCATAGTGCATCAAATGGAAATCATTTGCAACACCATCATCGGCACTGTACATACACATGGGCGAAACAGCGATTCTGTTGTGAAAAGTAACGGATTTTTGTTGGAAGGGCTGGAAGAGCTTGGTATCTTTAGCTTTTTCGAGATCCTTGGGTGTACCAGGGAAGGTCTTGGTGTTTTCAGCAGTGACAGGAACAACCATGATGTATAATTTTTTTTTTTTTTGTTTGTTGATATAAAAGATGATAATTTAAATGAAAATTCAATTTGGGAGGTTTATATACTTTTTTTTCGTGCCTTGGAAATTAAACCCTTTCTCTCGAATTTGTAATCAAAAGGCGTGTCACAATTTTTTCAATACACATGCGAGAGGAGCATTTTTTTTTTTCTACCATATGTCTGAAACATGTGTCTTATAAAAATATCAAGGCCCGTTGCATTCTATTCGAAGTGTACCTTGATCTCAACTTAAATGTATATCTAGTAAAGTGTGCGTACGAGAGAGTTTTTTTTTTTTAACAAAGGACAATTTCATTTTTTCGAAAATATCTTGGATAATTGGTTAGCATGTGCATGAACAAACGAAAATTCCTATCTTTAAGGCCCAGGATAATTATTCTACTTCTTCCAAAGATGTGACACGTCTTTATTAGAAATCAAAAAAAAATTATATAATGGTGAACACTGATGTACTGTCTTTTTCAAGAAAATGAGAACAAATTTCAAATTAATGAGAAAAGATTTTCAAATTGTTAACATTTTCAAATTATTGAGAAAAAGGAGAATAATTATTGAGAAAAAGTTGATGAGGGTGAAGAGATTGGTATTAACCCAAGGCATGATACTAAAATAATGGAATATAGTATGTCTGGCTCTCCAGGCATAGTTGTGGTAGTAAACTCTGCCCTATTGATGCGTTACTCGATTACTTTTATCATGCTATCCCTTATTGGTGCGTAATATGACTTTATGGACATTGCTACATGGGTGCTATCTCTTTATTTGCTCACTGTCTGAAATATACTCTTTATACATGATATATTTCTCTTTTCTCTTATCTCTTTATATTTGCTCACTGTCTGAAATACACTCTTTATACATGATATATTTCTCTTTTCTCAATTATTCCCCTGGTTTTTCTCATTTATTTGAGATATTTTCTCTCCTTTTTCTCATCAATTTGTAATTTTTTCTCATTTTCTTGAAAAAAACAGTAACACTACTTTAATGAACTAAGACAAAATGGAATATCTGATTATATAAATTTATGTTTAGTACTTTGCTTTGAGTGAAAGTAATAGCAAAATGATTTCTCAAATAGAAATGTTTTTAGTCGAAGATAACTGCTGTTGCATGTTACTTCGAAGAGGGTATTGGTAAGACTGATTTACTATTCGGAAGAAATTCTTAAATTTTTGTCCAACTTACCGAAAGCTCTTTATTCAATTGAATCGCCAAGTTTCACATTATAAAGTAGAGAGGTTTAATCGATTCATTGATTGTTGTAGAAACAGACTCAAAGTTGTCATAATTTTCATTATTCAACTGTCTAAACATAAGAAATATAACACAAACATTTTGTATACAAGAAGCAAATAACATATCTGAACCATCTTCTGATATTTTATTATAATGCTTGTTTAAATGAACATGATAAACACCTTTTCAAATACATCTGAAGACACTACCAAATACCTACTGTTTTACTTAAGAAATTGAGAAAAATTTAAAAATGATTGAGAAAAGTACAGAAAATATTTGGGGAAAAAATACATCAATGTACAAAGACAACCAATATTGTAAATTCAAAATAAACAAGCATGCTTTAAACGCCATGAATCGAAAGCAAGTACCAGTAGAATCAGCATTTGCCAGAAGCACCAGAGTAGAGTCATTGTGAACGGGATATATAGAAAAACAAAACTTAGCAACAAAATGTCTGTTTTTCGGATGTGGGTTAATAATAAAAGCCTAACCTCCCTTAACCCATTTTCTTTCTCATCAACTTTTTCTCATTAATTAGAATAACTTTTCTCGTTTTCTTGAAAAAGACAGTACACCCAGCGGACTAAAATCTCCAGATTAGCCCATAGTTCCGAGCGCGGGAGGGGCGTTTGTTGCATTAAACCATAAGATCAATACAAAGACAAGAAAGAACAAATAAAAATAAATATATTAAACCACTAATAAGTATAGAAATCTTAACTGCCTAACATATTAGCAATATAAGCTATATTACGACAACATTCTTAAAGGTACTTTATTGTGAAAGATTTAAGGTAACAGAGAAGTAAATCACCCTATTGAAATTTCACTGGTTGGTTTGGTAGACCAACCTTTGTTTACTTCACAGCCCTGACTCTTACTCATTCTTTAGAAAAGTAGATAGATATGTGGTGATTATTCTAGATCAAGATGATTTTTATTATTGAAAAACAGTAGGTGAATCACGATATATAAGGGCTCAAAGTTCAATTTATTAACTTGGTGGCTACCTCAATTGAGTATCAATGTTATCAAACTCGTAAACATTTCCAACGAATTCTCACGCACTTTAACAGTTTTATGCAAATGGAAAATGATGCCATTCTTTTCTCATTTCTTAAAAGTACTACTAATTGCTACATCCAAACAGACAAATATCTAACATCTTTACACAATTGTTTTTAGTTTACTGCCGCTATATCTTCTTCTTCCTCTTTTTTCTTTTTTTTAGTTATTATGATTTTCACCAGTGACAAAAATGAGTCTAAGCCCAACCATTCATTTTAAAAGCTTAAAAAAAATTTTTTTTTTTTGAGAGGCGATGCCCTAAATAGGTTTCAGCGACAAGTTTCAAACATAAACAAATTGTCCAGATCTTTTTCATTGGCATGTTTTTTAATAATAAAAAAATAAAATGTATGACCTATTGGAGACACGGAATGGTAAAATCAATTCGTTTTTAGCAAATTGAAACACTCCAGGTACTATGATGGCCTTTCTACTTTTAAAGTATGCCTTTGTCTCGCAAGTTTGCAATAGAACCGGGCTAAAACAAGTCAAGAAAAAAACTTTCCCAACGAGCCTACATGATAACTTGGCTTTACTCAAGTGAGCAAAGGTATCAAGTCCCGCCAAAGCCTACTACAATTGAGCTTAATTTTATAACAGCTGACTTTCACACTCAATTTTCTTTATTTTAGAAAACAAGTCAACTTATGGTGCACTATTTTATATATTTTGTTTCTTTAAAATGGACATTTCTGATCAATACCAAATTGTAAACAAATATTGGAATGACGTTTAATTTAAGAATATTTATTGTAAATTAGCATTCGTTTATAACGTCTTGTATTTATTAAACAGAAACAGAATTGAAAGGCATTTTTAAATTTTGGTTGACAAAAAGTAAAAGAAAAAGAACGTGGAAAAGAACCCTTTTTTTTACAAATTAAAAATCCAAAATCGGAATTTCCTTTGCCCCAGACTTTTTGTCAAACTCAAGGGTGCAAATTGGTCGGAAAGGCACAGTCAATTCATTTATTTACTTTCTAATTTTGTTTTCCTTTCTTTCATTTCTTTCTTTGTTCTTTTGTATTTTACTTTTGCTTTTACTTAACATTGTTTTTTATATCTTGCATTCTTCTCATTCTCCCTTGTTAATAATAAATACTCATTCTTATACATCACTCGCATTATGTGGATGGAAACTACTAATAACTTTGGTTAGTATAATGAAAAATAAAGAGACGGTACGAAAACATGTATTAAAATGAGTATTCTATATAGAACAAAACGCCAACAGCGCAGATGATTTGTGCCCTAAAACAACAACAGTAAATAATAACAGTTTGCTATATGACAGTTACAGTGAATATGATGAATCAACAACAGATGCAGGTGCCACTCTTAGTACAGTGGCCGATCCAAGCGAAAGCTTCCCTTTGCCACCTTCCCCACAACAAGATACTCGATCCTCATTTGAGAAAACAATGAAAGATACTAAAAATGCTCGAGTTTCACGATACCAAAATACTTATTTTATGGATGGAGGCAACCGGTTTATTTCGGTAAGAAAACAAAGAAAGAAGACAAAAAAAAAGGTTTTTTTTTTCATGTTTACCAATCGGCAAAAAAAATAAATCCCCTTTTAGTTACCAACATTGGGTAACACCAGTACAAAAGCAGCTTCTCACATCTCTCGAGTGTTTGAAGACTGGCTCCAAAACAAATTATATCACCAAAGCAACCATTGTCTTGAACGATTACCAATCTTGGAAGATTCCGTCGAGCTATTAGCAGAAGATGTCGTGAATAAATTAAAGTCTCGTAACTCAGTGCGTGGTTTGACTGGACTTTCCCAAGTCTTTATTGAGATGAGAGCAGGCCATGTCTACACATATCATCAAATGGAGAATGGCCAGCCTCTTATTACTGCCGATATGGAAGACTTTTTTCAGCAGTTTCCTTTATTTGTTGAAATCATCATTTACACCATGCCTCGCAATAGCACCAGCGCTGACCAGTATGATGATGATGTAAAGCTTTTATTATCCATCGAAAATGTCACGCTTAATCCTTCAGAGCCGTACTACATTATGGAAGATGTACAACTGGTAGCATAAATCATATATATAAACACGCACACACACACACACACACACATGCTCTTTTTCTTTATTTTGTTGATTCCATCTTATTAATAGTTATTATTTTTTATTATTATTAAAAGCCACTTTTTATTTGTATATTAACGCTAATAATTTATATTATAAACAATATGTATAAACTTAGATGAGATGACATTAACTTATAAATCATCATACAGAACATATTCGATGTTGACAGCATTTTTTGTAGGCAAAAACATTAGACTTTATAGTCAAAATGTGGGGTATTTTTGATAATGAAATAACCGTGCGATTGTATCGTCAGGTTTTGAGTTTTATGATTTTCCGGTTCTAAACTCCTAATCTCCTCTCACCTCCTTCTTTTTTTTCCCTCACTGTAGCCTTCCTCGGAATAAGAATGACATAATAATAGAGCTGTAATGATTTATTATTATGTAATATGCTTTTATGGATTTGATAAAGCAAGTATCCTGAAGTGTATCTTGGATACATACACTTTATGACTTCTACTTGTATATAAGTATATATACAAACATACATGCGTTTACCAATATTGGAGACTCAACTGGGCATGGCAATTACAATTACAAAGTAAAAATACCATTGTGACACAGAATGCCTATTATAGGGTTTGGCATAAACTTCTTGCTATTCTTTCTCCTCTTCTAAACAGAAGGATGGATCACTATATCCAATAACTACGTAATAAAATAGAGGATATAATATCCTTCTTGTTCTTCTTGCTATCCTTTTTTCGAGACAAATAACAAAAACAAGCTAGTGGTAATAATATGTAAAAACGATATCCATTACTAATTAAAGAGGTCTTTTATTAATATTACATTTGAACAAATCGGAATCATTTTTTCTCTCTCGTAAGCCAATCACATGTACAGTACACGAGCATTTGAAAATCATAGGTCAAATATAATCAAGAACAATGCAATGTCCAACCTCCTTCTGATCCTCTTTGTTATATCATAATAGAAGAAGACTACGATAACATACATATCTCTACATCGAGACTCTAATAATATATTTGCATTTATCCCATTTACTAGTCGCTACCATCAGAATCCGAGTCTGGATATGCAACTAAACCCGTCGGTGCCGCCTCTTCTTTTGCATCTATTGATTGTCCCGTTTTCTGCTTCTTGATTGTAGGTTTTAATGCAAGCAGATCCTTGTTCTGAACTGCTGATGCTTCCTTTCTTTTGACCTTGAATCCATCTGGGTTATAGAAAGGGTCTGTTTTTAAGCGAGTGCGCACAGCTGCCATGTTACGCAAGTCGGATGTATTCGATGCTTTACTTGTGTTATTAAATAAGGGTGCTACAACTCTTTCCAGCGCCTTGTTATGAAGCTCCTCTGATGAAGCGCCATATTCAATGGACTGCGCCTGAATGGTATCCTTGGGTATTTCTGGCACTAAATCAATCGCCAATGACAGTTTATCCTTTATCTTGTTGTTTTCTTCCTGCGTTGCTTTATCACGTTTCTTTTCGTCTCTAAACTTTCGCCGTAACTGCTTTGATCGGGCATATGGATCAGACCATTGTGAATCATTGAGGTTTTGTAACTGAGTGAGGTGTGGAGTAGCATCTTGAGATATCTTCTTATCCGCAATGCCATGCTCTAGTCGATACATGGGATCATTTTCTAGTTGCTCCTTTGTCTTTTCATCTATTTTTCCCTTCTTCTTAGCCTCGCTTTTCCACATGCCATTTTTCTATCTTTTTCTACCTTGTAATTTGATCACTTCCGTGTCTTCTTCTTTCCATTCCTCCACTTTTTTACGTGCGCCACTTACGACGACATAGGCAGAATTCTGTTATTGTGATGTGTTAATATTTGATTTGCTGTTGTTGCTTGACTACATGCCTTTGGATCTGTGTGAATCTCTATCCAATTATCACACAAATGACACTTCATTCGGAATTGCAGAATGGGCGTGCTATAATAATTGCCAATCTTTTTCTTTTCAGCATTGTATCTCACACCTTGTCCAATATGATTATCACAGCCAGCGCACCAAATATTGAAGGGCAATTCAAATCTACATGAAATGGCCAATTTGATTTAATTAAATGAGCTACTCATTTCATTCATTTGAATTTCATTCTTACCTGACAATTAAAATGCCCTGGTCGATCTTTCGAGCACGATCTCCTAATGCATGTTTGCCAACAAATGTATTAACCGAACCCTTGAAATGAGAAAACCGAATGGTTGATTACATTAGACTGACAAGAAGAAGAAAAAGACTTATAAAAGCAAATTACTTTATCTGGCGTCCAATCAGGTGGGTAGTATTTATTAAAAGGTTGCATTTTATATACAGAGGAGAAAAACTATAAAACAAACGCTACAAGTGTGCAATATTGACCACCACGTGACGGTTATTCTGCGGCATGAAGTGGCTCTCGGTTCGGAAGTGTCCCCAAGCTGGAAGCACGGCTTAGTGTGCCATCCAAAGGACTAAGCTTATCCAATATCGTTCTAAGCCCCTCCCAAATAACACAACATCGTACAATGAAGCCATAGTATGAAAGTAGCTTGATGTTATCGTAGTCTTCTGAACACTTTACCAGTTGCCGTAATTCTCTTTGAATAAAGTTTGATCCAGCGGTAACCATCCTGTCCATAAAGGCCCACTCATCCAGGAATACACTTAGTGGCTTGTCTTTTTCTTTTAGAATGGCTGCCAATTGACGCATAACACTGATACTATCCGAGAAGCAAGCTAGAATCTCGGGTGTGATGTACCTTGCTTGCTGGTTTTGGATATACTGTAGTTGGTCCTCTTGTATTGTATCTGCTTCTTCCAACTTTGTTTGGTAAGTAACAAGAGGTAACATTAATCGAAACGACGTGAGTGGCCACACGATACTCTTCATAGCGTCAATGCTTTGGTTGTATCTCTTAGCACGCCGTAAATCCTTTAGACACCTTTGCTTTCCGCCTCCAAAGAAATGAAATATAGTTTGAATTGCATACTCTGTTGACACATTTTTGAGTCGGTTTGACTCTGTCTGGAGTTGAGTCAGGATTTTATATGCTCCTGTGCTAATACCTTTCAATGTCTTTTGATCAAAAGTGTCGCTGTCTTCGAGATTCTCCAACATTTGCTGCTCTTGGGTGTCCATATTGTTCGACTCTGGTGGTCGTGTCGAAAATGCTCTACGGATTGTTTCCTTGAAGGAGAATCTTTTTTTATTATTATTAGTACTATAAAAACTAGCGACCGTTGAATTTCTTCTTGATCCATTTACTGGTGCAGTAGTGTTGGGAGTGGTATCAGCAGGTACAGCCGTATAAGTAGCGTGAGGAGATTTCTGGGATAACGTATTACCAATAATGTCTTCTTGGTGTTGTTGATGGTTACTAAAAGAAAGATACGATTTGGTTGCTTTTTCATAGAGATCAGCAGTGTCTTCTATGGCTTTTCCAATATTCTTTCGCATTATTTTACTAGCTTTTAATGGGAAAACAAAAAATGAAACAATCCTTCATTTAAATATCATCAGTCATAAGCGTACATGTAAATAAATACTACGCCTTACATTGCAATGAAAATACCAATCATTAAGTTTAATGTTCGCCAAGCACCCAGTTCCGCACAATATGAAATTCTGTCATGTATTAAATCCGAGTAACCCGATAACGTAATAATAATCGTAGTCAACAGACCCTATATATGTATTGATAAATCGCTGTCATCCTTTTACCTTTCCTTTATATTTTCCAACTTACTATACCACCCGTATATGCCATGTTGGGCTTTGTTTTCAGTTTTGCAATAAAGAATACTTGAAAAAACAATAAAAAACAAAGTAAAACAACAGCCTCCCACTCCCAGTTTGGATGAAAGATGGCTCTAGTGATTGTCATTGATACAATACTTCCAACACCTCCAATCAAGGTACCCATTAATCTCTGAAGACTCAAACTTAGAAAGCCACCAACTGTATTGTCTAGTACCGTCACAACAGATACGCCTAATATACCAGAATTTAGCATTAGAATCATAGATTAGGAGCACCTTACTCACCCACCCAAAAAGTGTTTGGAAAAACATCAGAAATTGGATCGACGACTACAAAAAGTGTTGAAATGATAAATGCAACAGCCATCTGAAATGCATAACGGTTATCCGAATCAGTGCATTGTTTTTTAATCCACCGATAGATAAACGTTGATCTAATAAAGTGTCTCTTTGTTGGTCTAATTGATGAGCTAATAGACTGTTCTTCGTGATTTAATTGAACATCAATCTTTTTGAGTGGTGATTCAATGATGGTTATTCGATCAGGCGGGGCATTGGTATGTTCTTCAACAAAAGAAAAACTGAATTCCTTTTCTAATGGATGAATTGAGGCGCACTAAATGGTATTGTTTATTCTCGTTATCTTTTTTACTTCTATTTAAGGAAATTTATATACGTTGATCTATTTTCGTGCTTACTTTACCGGCTGACGTGTTGTTTTCGTTATAAACACCCGAATGGTGTGAAGCTTGATCATTTTTTAAATGAGCATCTCCATCACTACTTGCGTTTTTAATCGTTTCATTATCATCTTCGATCTCTTGTTGGCAGTTGATTATGGTTGAAACTTGACTATTTGCAAGCGATGGCCGGTGATCATTGTGTGAATTATTTGTTGTTGGTGGCATTCGATTTTTCAATTATGTGGATTCGTTTCTATTACTATTTATAAAGAAAAAAAGTAAAAGTAAAATTTCCTACCTTTTAATATGTTGTTCACTTTATTTTATTTTCTTTTATCATAAAAAACAAGGTTGATATCAAAACGTTGTAAATTAGGAAATTTAAACCTTTTTTTTTTCTTGTATGTTTGGATAGAAAAAGTCTGGGTCTCATAATATACCATCGATTCGGTTTTTGTACTTTGTTTTCCAATTATTTGGAAAGGAAATCCTTGTTTTTTTAGGTCCCAAATAATAACATAAACACTCGTATTTTGGGCCACTTTTTTTTTATTAATAGTAAAAAACGATGGAAATATTTGCATTTACCACAGATCTTGTCTCACACACATTAAATGATATCATTATGTAATTTTATTGTTCCTACTTCATCTATTTCACTTTCTTTATACTCTCTGTGCTATTTTTAACTTTTGCAATGAATTAATTATAGAAAAATGATTATAATCTTACGACCATTTCATTATTACTATACGAAAGTGCTCTCCTTATGTATGTGTTTATCTCTTTTTTTCTTTTTTTTTATCCTCAAATATAACAAACAAACAAAAGTGATCTAATAAATATAATAAAAAATGATCTACAAATAAAATAAAAAAAACCTGTTTTTACGCCAAAACAAGAAAAGATTATTTTTTTGTGTGAGTGTATTGTTTTTGACGTTTAGCAATAATAAAATGATACACGAAAATAGATCTTTAACCGTTTCTGGTTATTGATACAATCTAATTTTTATATTTCAAAATGATAAACGTCTATGAGAAAAAAAATTCCACACGAGCAAATGTAACGCATTAATTTTTGTACATGA